>OX243822.1:65000-115000 GCA_945859605.1 Lumbricus rubellus
TAAATGGAAAGACAATGGAGAGAATGGAAGGCGATGTAAAGAGATTAAAGCTTATAAGTTAGTTTCACTTTTCATTCTAAATAATAGTCAAAGATGAGCGACTTAGACCTAAAGCCTTAGTCTGTTGGCATTGCCTACCATCATACTACTATATTATATATTATTATATTATGTATATTACTATCCGCATCAACTTTGTCTTCATTACGGTGCATCTTCGTCATCAAAATTTCTTTTTCGTCATCTTCATCGTCATCATCATTCTACACGTAATTAACTTACATCCGAGCAGCATGGCGAAGATGCTGAAGATCTTCTCCGCGTTTGTCACAGGCGCTATGTTTCCAAATCCGACGCTCGTGAGAATCGTGTACGTGAAGTAGAGAGACGTTATGTACTTCGACCGGATATCCGGTCCACTCATCGAGTCGTTCCTCAGGTATGGCATTCCGGAAACGTTGGCGAGGTGGTCCAACCAGCCGATCGGTGACGTCAGCGAAGGCCGTTCGACGTAGGCGATGACGTAGAAGATGCAGGCCAGCCAATGGGAGATGAGCACGAACGTTGCCATTAGCAACAGCAGAACTGCGGCGCCATATTCTGAGAATTGGTCGATGCGACGAGCGACTCTGAGCAGACGAAGAAGTCTGGCTGTCTTCAGAACACCAGTTATAGTCATCGTCTGCAATGCATGGCACAGACACACTGACACACACACACACACACACACACATAGACACAGAGACAGACACAGACATAAAGAAAGAGATATAAAGAGACGAAGAAGTCTGGCTGTCTTCAGCACACCAGTTATAGTCATCGTCTGCATAATATGACACAGACACAGACACAGTGACACACTGACACACACACACACACATAGACACAGAGACAGACACAGACATAAAGAAAGAGATATAAAGAGACGAAGGAGTCTGGCTGTCTTCAGCACACCAGTTATAGTCATCGTCTGCATAATATGACACAGACACAGAGACAGAGACAGACACAGAGACAGACATAAAGAAAGAGATATAAAGAGACGAAGGAGTCTGGCTGTCTTCAGCACACCAGTTATAGTCATCGTCTGCAAATGACAAAGACACAGACACACACCGTGACAGACACAGAGACAGACAATTGGACGGATGGACAGACGGATGCATACAGTCAGACCAACAGAGAGAGACAGACAGACAGACAGACAAACAGAGAAAGAGAGACAGAGAGGGACAGAGACAGGCAGAGACAGAAAGAAATACAGAGAAAGAAAAAGAGAGAGACCTAGAGATACTAAGAGATACACGTAGAGAGACAGAGACAGAGTATAGAGACGGGCAGTGACTTTAATCTAGGCATCTCTATAGGTGGTGGGGCAGTTCCTCCCAGAATTAATTTGTCACCAGAAAAATTTGACAAAATGATAATAATGTTTGATTCCTATAATTGCCTATTTACATTGTTGTATTGCATTGTTGTCTTATAATACAGAATGATGTTGTTTACTATTCTATTATTGTAATGACACACATTGACATATTTCAAGATGTTTTCTGTCTTGAACACTAAATAAAACAACATCATTAATTAGCCTACTACTTGGTTTTACAATTTTGGTAGCTTCTTGCTGGGATTGTGCTCCATTTGGACAGTAATTAATAGGCCTATTATAGTAACCACCGTCTGCATTTATTTATTACGATAGTGCAGCAGCAGAACTGAGTTGCTGAACATGACAAAAATAAATAAATAAACTGTTGTTTTAATAATAGGCATATTTATCAAAATCTTAAACGACTCTTTTATCAGCATTGAAACGATAGAGTAACATACATGTAATTGTGTTAATAAGCTGTATATAATAATTTATTACGTCACTCGATCCAGATCCGAAGAGGATGAGATCGAAAGGAACGGCAGCGATTGCATCGATGAGAAACCATCCTTTGACGTATTGAACGGCGATCTTCTGCGGATCAGTGATCACTTCTCCGTTCTGAAGACAAGTCGTTCGGAAGTTGATAAGTATGTCGACGATGAACATGAGATCGACGATGAGGTCGATGACGACGAGGGGGTCTGCCTTCGTCGTCACTGCGTTGCGTAGTCGTGCACCAGGATCTCTGTTCAGCTTCGCTCTCGAGTAATCCTCGTTGAGAAGAAAGGCGGCGACGTATGGCGTGAAGAGCGCCGTGTATAGGACGAGCAGGAGGGTTATCCAATCCCAGACGGCCTTGAAGGGTGAGTAGTGTAGGATGATGAACCGGGGGGCAGCTGATGATCCTCCACTACGCCGACCCTTCGTCGTCGCCCCCGCGGCTGTCACCCCCGACACCCCAGAAGACCCACCCGCAGGAAGTAGACTGACAGTTAGTGAGGCGTGGGAGGATGACGGATCAGCCACAGCTGTTCCAACTCCTCCCTCCGCCACCGTCTTCTTCTTTTTTGGCTCTTCCGCCTTACTTCCGTCACCCACCGTCGTGACGCTGACATTTCGTCCATTACCCTCCCTCCTCGCATTCTCCTCCTTCTTCTTCTTCTTTCGTCTCTCCTCTTTCGTCGTCGGCATCACATCTGATTCGTCCACTTCACAATCCTACAGAACACCACAACCGACAGGAAGCGTATGCTGAAGAAAAATAAATCACTATCATCATCATCATCATCATCGTCATCATCATCGTCATCATCATCGTCATCGTCGTCATCATCATCGCCAAACCAATAATTATTGTCGTTGTCGGTCGAGGTGGAGTCTCCATTCTGAAGAAAGAACTCTTCTCTTATTCGTCTAAACAATAATTTGACATAGTTACGAAGAACCTTATTGTCTGATGACAACACGATGATTACCTGATGATTACCTGATGATCACTCGATGATTACCCGTTGATTACTAGATGATTACCCGATGATTACCCTATACGATTACACGATGATTACACGATTACCTGACGATTACCCGATGGTTACATGATGATGATTACCTGATGATTACCTGATGATTACCCGATGATTACCTGATGATTAATTGATGATTACTTGATGACTACCTGATGATTACCTGACGATTACCCGATGATTACCTGATGATTACCTGACGATTACCCGATGGTTACATGATGATGATGATGATTACCTGATGATTACCTGATGACTACACGATGATTACACGATGATTACACAATGATTACATGATAATAACACGATGATTACCCGATGATTACCCGTTGATTACTAGATGATACCCGAAGATTTACCCGATGATTACCCGATGATTAAATGATGATTACACGATAATAACACGATGATTACCCAATGATTACCTGATGATTACCTGATGATTACCTGATGCTTACCCGATGATTACCTGATGAATACCCGTTAATTACTAGATGATTACACGATTACCTGATGATTACCTGATGATTACCTGATGATTACCGATGATTACCTGATGATTACCGATGATTACCTGATGATTACACGATGCTTGCCTGATGATTACCTGATGATCACTCGATGATTACTAGATGATTACCTGATGATTACCCGATGATTACACGATGATTACACGATGATTAGACGATGATTACACGATTACCTGATGATTACCTGATGATCACTCGATGATTACTCAATGATTACCCGTTGATTACCCGATGATTACTGATGATTACACGATGATTACACGATGATTACATGATTACCTGATGATTACCTGATGATCACCCGATGAATATCCGATGAATACCCGATGATTACCCGATGATTACATGATGATGACCTGAAGATTACCTGACGATTACATGATGATTACCCGATGATCACTAGATGATTACCTGATGATTACCCGATGATTACACGATGATTAAACGATTACCTGATGATCACCTGATGATTACCCGATGATTACACGATGATTACTCGATGATTACCCGATGATTACCCAATGATTACTTGATGATTACCCGATGATTACCTGATGATCACCTGATGATTACATGATGATTACCTGATGATCACCCGATGAATATCCGATGATTACCTGACGATTACATGATGATGACCTGAAGATTACCTGACGATTACATGATGATTACCCGATGATTACATGATGATTACCTGACGACTACCTGACGATTACTCAATGATTACCTGATGATTACCTGATGATTACATGATGATTACCGGACGATTACCTGATGATTACCTGATGGTTACGTGATGATTACCTGACGATTACTCAATGATTACCTGATGATTACATGATGATTACCGGACGATTACCTGATGATTACCTGATGGTTACGTGATGATTACCTGACGATTACCTGACGATTACTCAATGATTACCTGATGATTACATGATGATTACATGATGATTACCGGACGATTACCCAATGATTACCCGATAATAACACGATGATTACCTGAGGATTACCTTATGATTACACGATGATTACAAGATGATTATCCGATGATTAACCGATGATTACTCGAAGATTACTCGATGATTATCCGATGATTACTCGATGATTACACGATTACCCGATAATAACACGATGATTACCTGACGATTATCGAATGTTTACCCAATGATTACCCGATGATTACATGATGATTACTCGATGATTACCCGATGATTACCTGTCTGACTGTCGAGATTATGCAAGTCTGGTCTCATCTCTGTTAAGGAAACTACTGAGAGGCGCTTCCAGTCCAGCCATGCGAGCAGAAATGTGGCTGAATGAAGTTATTATTTGAGCAAAGTCAATACGATCTATAAAACCACTCATCAAAGCATTAGGATCAGATTCATGATCTGATCAGGATCATTTCCAATGCAAGCGTACATAGAAACACGTTCATGTCGATGCTGCTGCTGCTGCTGCTGCTTATGATGATGATGGTGTTGTTGTTGTTGTCGTTGTTGATGGTGGTGTTGTTGTTGTTGGTGGTGGTCGTGGGGGTGGGGGTGTTGGTGGTGCTAGTGGTGCCAGTGGTGCTAGTGGTGGTAACGTTGTTGTTGTGGGGGTGGTGGTGGTGGTGGTGGTGGTGGTGGTGGTGGTGGTGGTGGTGGTGGTGGTGGTGGTGGTGGTGGTGGTGGTGGTGGTGGTAAAGCTAACCTCTTCCTGTTGTGATGACAGACATGGTTCTGCTGCTTCTCGATCGTCGTTTCTTCTCTTCGATGATGATGACGACGACGACGATGACGACAACTGATGATGATGACGACTACATCGTCCGTTTTTTGCTCGCCGTCCAAACATCCTCCTCCTTCTCCTCCTTCTCCTTTCTCTTCCTGCTCTTCCTATTCCGTGATTGGATGGATGACCGAAATGTCCCCCAGCTGACCCCAGCTGACCCTCAGCTGACCTCAGCTGACCCCTATTGACCAATATCTTCAAAGTGTCTGTCGATGGCGCTCCTGTTCATCCTGTTCATCCTCATCATCATCATAGCGAAGGTCTTCATTCAAACGATCGGCTCTGCTTATTTATTTCCAAACGATGATCATCGGACTAAGACGACCGAATAATTGTAGTCGACTGAATTAGAGAGAACTGTTACAGTACACGTCCAGCAGCATACATGTACAACATATAATATGTTATATAATGTCTTATTCTTCCATGCAGCATAAAGTATAATAGGTGGTGGTTGTTGTTCTCAGATTAGCATAGAATCCAATGCTGTCGTATTAACAGAGCCACGAATTGATGTCACTAGAACAACTAAAAGAGAAATTGAACAGGATATCAAAGAAGACAGACAGACAAACAGACAGAGAGACAGACAGACAGACGGTCTGTGGCCACGGTGGAGGTGTCAGGCAAAAGACAGGAACATCACAGGAGAGCGCATGCGCAGTTGAAAAATGACGACGACGACGACGAGGAGGAGGAGGAGGAGGGAGGAGAGAGCTTTGTGTTGCTTCGAGTGTCATCATCACAGGTCGATAAAATATACCTCGTGTATACGCCAAATTAAGCCGTCTGTCTCTGTCTGTCTACGTCTGTCTCTGTCTGTCTCCGTCTGTCTGCCTCTTGGTCGTCTTAGCACGTCGGAACTATAGATCGATGAAGACTATAGGAGGCATTCAATGTACTATGCACGTATACACACAACCAATATAAATTACATTATACATAATATAATAATTATAAATATATATATATATATATATATATACATATATATATATATAATTATATATATATATAATATCGGCGTGCAGAGACATGTTCATACGATATATATATTTATATATATATATATATATAATTATATATAATATATCATATATATATATATATATAATTATATATAAAATATATTGGTGTGCAGAGACATGTTCATACGAGTCGCATGTTGTTGCACGCTCTGCTGCTGCTGCGTGGCACATGCATGCATGCATGCGCCAACAACACGGTTGACTAATATGAGACAAAGAGAGAGAAAAGACAAAGAGAGAGAAGAGACAAAAGACAGAGGCACAGAGGGAAAGACAAAGAGAGCATAAGCCAGGCAATTTATGCCTAGCAGTTCTGTGTGTGGTGTGTATGTATATATATGTGTGTATGTGTATGTATATATGTGTGTGTGCGCGCGCGCGCGACAGTACAATCAGACAGACGCACAGACAGACGCACAGACAAAGGTTCAGACAGACAGAAAGACAGACACTCCATACGAGACTTGAATTAGTTTCCAGCTGAAATAGTTTCAGTGACAAGCTTGATGATAACTCAACCGAAACGACAACTGCGTCAAATTCACTGAATCGTTGTTCCAACGATTGCATGAACTTCTTTGGCGAAATTCAACAAGAAAATCATCGTTACAGACTGTTCTTGTTAAATCAGATTTCAAGAACAGCAGCAGCAGCAACAGCAGCAGCATAGGCAGCAGCAGCAGCAGCAGCATAAGCAGCAGCAGTAGTAGTAGCAGCAGCAACAGCAGCAGCAGCATAAGCAGCAGCATCATCATCAGCAGCAGCAGCAGCAGCAGTTTCAGTCGCTCCTACCCTAGAAATAATATTCCAACGTCAAGATACAGACAGATAATCTCAATACCTCTATAATTATACGCCTATCTATCTGTGTGTGTCTCTCTGTCTGTCTCTCTGTCTGTCTGTCTGTCTGTCTGTCTGTCTGTGTGTGTGACTTGTGTCTGTGTCTGTGTGCGTGTGGAACAATGTCCTTTCATGGCACGATTCCATTCGACCGACACCAATTCAGTTCTCCTCCTTCCCCCTCCCCCTCCTCCTCCTCCTCCTCCTCCTCCTCTCTGTATGTCTGTCAAACAGACAATAAGAGTCTCTGTCTTTCTGTTTTTCTGTCTTTCTGTCTGTCTGTCTGTCTGTCTGCCTCTCTTTTATCAATAAATATCGACAAAAAGGTTTCATTGTTTCTTCGATGGCTCCACTGCTGTGTTCAGCGCCATTGACAACATCTCTGCTTCCCTTTCATTCAGTCTGTCCGTCTCTGTCTCTCTTTCTCTCTATCTGCATGTGTGTGTGTGTGTGTGTGTGTGTGTGTGTGTCTGTCAATCGAATCCTCAATTGTTGTAGCAGTGCAGTCACCGTGAAACAATCGGTTTCGTTCGGCAGCCTACGTCATCGTCATGCATAATTAATGAGGCACACGATTCAATGACAACCTAATGAATATTCAACGTCAACCTAATGAATATTCAATGACAACCTATTGTAACAGCGTATACACCTTAGAAATAATGAATATTCAATGACAACCTATAATTGTAAGAGCCCACTTCTTCCACCTATAATGAATATTCAATGCGAACGTTGCTTAGCCGACTAATTCGATCTTATGAATATTCATGTCGGCGACGACTTTCATACGAGGGCTTCAATACGTTTCCATTGATCTGTCAACGTCCGTCAAGTGAACGAACACGCACGCACACACACACACCTAAACACACGAACACACACGAACACACACACCTAAACACACGCACACACACACACACGAACACACACACACACACGCACACACGAACACACACAAACACGAACACACAAACACGAACACACACACAAACACACACGAACACACAAACACGCACGCACGCACACACACCCCCTATATGCATAATGCATCTCTGTAATAGACCCTGTTTCAATTCTTCCCACCACCATTTCCATTGCCACCATTTCAACCACCACCACCACTGCCACCACAAACTGACAGACAGACAGACGGACAGACGGACGGCATAATTTTGCAACAGTAGTCACCATATCAACATTTTAAACGTCATCCATCCATCGTCAGTGCCTCGCACTGTATAAACATAATGGCGTTTGGTCCATTTATAATAATAATATTGTCCTGAAGCTTCTTCTGCATCAAATCGTTTCAGCAAATTATATCAAACCTAAAACGTCATCTTTAAAATCTAAGTGTAAAATCAGATTTTCCATTTCTTCAATAAAAATTTATTACATTAAACAGAAAATGAAGATTTACATCTTTAACAAAAGCAGACAGAAATTCATCAGAAAATGATTTACTATGATGGTTTAAAATATGATTAAGAAATCAATTGATTATAATTGAGATTAAATGTTTCTTAATTAAACAGAACAACAACAAAAACATGCAGATGAAAAAGATTCACTCCACAATAATTCACTTAATTGAGCAGATAAAAGTATTTAATACAAATTAAAATGACTGACTCATTCTTTAAACAAACAAAGAACAAAAGACTTGAAGCAGCTTTCAAAGATAATTGAAATCTGAAAACACATTTTTCAATCATGAAATCAAATGGCTACAAAACATCTACGATGTTGCTTTCTTGAACACTGACCACAAATGCTAATGCAATTCCATTAGGATATACAATGTATATACTGCAATCAATTGGGACAGATAAGGCAATCCATTGGGACATAGGTCACGAAAAGTATCTGAAGCACAGAGACAATAAGAAGAGGCAACAGCTCTAAACTCAACAATTCATTTCAACGTTCAATTACAACGAACGTAATAACATCACGCAAATAAAACGACGCAACAGAATCATTTCTTATGTAGCTCCTCTTTCATCCATCCGTCCGTCCATCCATCTCTTTCCGTCGGTCGTCACATGACAACGAAAGTTGCGTCTGTCGCGACACCACAGTTGTTGTCCTTCTGTGACATCAGAACGTATCCGTCGTTCCCCCAATACGTCGACCACGAGTTCTTGATCAGCCAGAACGGTTCTTTATTGAGAACGCCGTAGCCAACTGCGAGAACAGAATGATCAAGCTGCTCCGGTTTATTCCCTGCAAACCAACAAAAAAAAGATTCACAGACTTCAACAAATGTATCGTTCGCTCTCTCTCTCCGTCTGTCCGTGTTTCGTTCTCTGTGTCTGTTTCTATCTGTCTATGTTTCATTCTCTATCTTTCTCTCTGTCTGTCTGTCTCTAGTTTGCCTCTATCTGTCTATGTTTCATTCTCTATATTTCTCTCTGTCTGTCTCTCTCGCTGTGCCCCTAACTCTCTTCTTCCATCGAATCAAGGAAGAACGTGATGAGAAGTTAGAGCAAAGAAATGTTGATATGGAAGGTCATAGGTGAAGATCATTTACCGCAGTCTGGTTCGTAGTAGACTCCGTTGGCATAGAACGAGAGACTTCGATGTGACGCATCAATTCCGACGGACACTGGACCGCGTTTCGCAATCGCAATTCTCAACGCACTCAGGTCACCTGACGTCACGTTGACATATGACGTCATGAAAGCCGTTGAATTCGACGACTTCACACGACACAAACCATCCTACAAACGAATCGAAAAAATCAATCTGGAAGAAATGCAAAAGAAGAAGAGAAAGACGATAAGATGCAAAGTATGAAAACATTTTAAACCTTTTATGAAAAAGACTGAGATGATGATTTAAATGTGAATGGCTGATAGATAGACTGAGTGTCCGTTAAAAACCAAAGATTATACTTCAAGAGAACGAAAGAAGAATCAAGTTGAACGTGATATTATCAAAGAAGCTGAATTCATTCTACTGTCACAACCAGACCACAACACCAGCAGTAGGTGAGACCGCATTGTTTCAACGTATGATCATAAGAACGAGACGAAATGAGATAGATCGCAATCTCATCCTGACCTGTCCGAGATACGGTCCGTATGTCTCTTCGGACGCCAATCCATGTCTCATGATCCACTGATAAGCACGGAAATCCTCTCCACCGTCGCAAGCGTTGTTCCCTTCGCCCCAACTGCAATCCATCAGCTCCTGCTGAGACAACCTCACCAACTCACCAGTCTACAGTCGACAAACAATCATACACTGCATCAGAAAAAAAGGAGGAGGAGGAGGAAGAGGAGGAGGAGGAGGAAGAGGAGGAGGAATGGGAGGAGGAATGGGAGGAGGAAAAAGTGCTGGATGAGGAAGAGAAAGTGGAGGAGGAATAGGATGAAAAGGTAGAGCAGGAAGAGGAGGAGGATGAAGAGGAGGTAGGAAGATGAGGAATAGGAGGAAGAGTGGGAGGAGGAAGAGAAAGTGGAGGAGCAATATGAGGAAGAGGATAAAGATGACAAGGAGGATGCAGAAGATGCGTTAGTTACCTTGAGGAAGTGAGCGCCTTCAACTGTGCCGGTTGTTCCAAAGCTCCAACATGATCCGCAAACCGCCTGATCCTTAACTGGAGTAACAGCTCCTGACAAACGCAACACAACACCATTCACATATCAACATTTCACATATCAACATTTCACATTATCAACATTCACATATCAACATTTCACATTATCAACATTCACATATCAACATTTCACATTATCAACATTCACATATCAACATTTCACATTATCAACATTCACATATCAACATTTCACATTATCAACATTCACATATCAACATTCACACATCAACATTCACATGCGCTGTGCACTTAATCAGCTGTTCATTAATATGCAAATACATAATTATCATGCACATGTTAATTGCTGTTCAATATAATTATGCAAATACATGCACATCAATATAATCACTGATAGCAACTGCAGATGAAGATTATATCATTGTACAAAGTAGAAAGAAAGTAGATTTAATTATCTAAAGGACCAGCATCATCTACAAACAGCCTCAATCACAAGCATAACAACTGAGATTGACCACTGCAAATTACCACCAAAACTGGTCACTACTGAGATTGACTACTGATGATGATGAGGCTGACCAACTGACCACGTAGTCTCCAGTCGATATGGTCAGGAACATCGTTCTCATCATACTCGATTCGGTTGAATGGAAGTCCTCCGTTGTATTGTCCGTTCGACCGTAACCTGCCACGCATCATCCGCATCTCGTCATCCGAGCGATCAGCGAAATGATTGACAGATAAACTGAAGCCGAGAGATGCTCGGTTCTTTGAATGAATGAAGCTGTCAATCAAATCAACAGCAAGTAAGTCAGTAAGGACAACCATCCACTTCATGGACGCAGACAATTATTATTCTAAGCAAAAGACAATTGATTGAAAGACAATTGATTGAAAGACAATTGATTGAAAGACAGAGTTTGAACACATGTAAAGAAAGATGCTTCTTAAATTACTTAAATCCTACTTAAGTGAATTAACTTGTAAGAGGTAAGTTTAAAAAAAGGTAAATGAGCGAAAGTGGTAAGTCACAAGCGAGATGAATTGACTAAATAAAAAGTGGCAAATAAGAAATGGAAAATAAAAAGTGGAAAATAAAAAGTGGCAAATAAAAAATGGCAAATAAAAAGTGGAAAATAAAAAATGGCAAATAAAAAATGGCAAATAAAAAATGGCAAATAAAAATGGCAAATAAAAATGGCAAATAAAAAATGGCAAATAAAAAATGGCAAATAAAAAATGGCAAATAAAAAATGGCAAATAAAAAATGGCAAATAAAAAATTGCAAACTGTTCGTCGTTTCTTCTCCACAACTCCAGCGCCAAGGTTGGACTGCGACAACTTGTGACTGTGTTTGCATTGGAGAAGTGCTACATAAATTATGATACGAATGAATGAACGACAGAATGAAAAATTAAATAATAACCGGATGTTGTTGTGGAAAAAATGTTTTCTCTGCGTGTGTTCTCGGTCGTTCTCGTAATTCTTTCCGTGTTCGTCTTTGAAAGAATCAAACGTTTTATCGATGTGACAATTAACGTCCGAAAGATGAATATATTCACGAATTGGATTCATCGCGAGGCAGTGACCTTTGTCACCCGGTCCAGGAAAACCAGCGCAGGTCAAGTCTAAAGAAGGACGAAGAAGAGCACGTCAAGTCTAAAGAAGGAAGAAGAAGAGCACGTCAAGTCTAAAGAAGGAAGAAGAAGATCACGTCAAGTCTAAAGAAGGACGAAGAAGAAGAGCACGTCAAGTCTAAAGAAGGAAGAAGAAGAGCACGTCAAGTCTAAAGAAGGAAGAAGAAGATCACGTCAAGTCTAAAGAAGGAAGAAGAAGAGCACGTCAAGTCTAAAGAAGGAAGAAGAAGAAGAGCACGTCAAGTCTAAAGAAGGAAGAAGAAGAGCACGTCAAGTCTAAAGAAGGAAGAAGAAGAGCACGTCAAGTCTAAAGAAGGAAGAAGAAGAAGAGCACGTCAAGTCTAAAGAAGGAAGAAGAAGAGCACGTCAAGTCTAAAGAAGGAAGAAGAAGAGCACGTCAAGTCTAAAGAAGGAAGAAGAAGAGCACGTCAAGTCTAAAGAAGGAAGAAGAAGAGCACGTCAAGTCTAAAGAAGGAAGAAGAAGAAGAGCACGTCAAGTCTAAAGAAGGAAGAAGAAGATCACGTCAAGTCTAAAGAAGGACAAAGAAGAGCACGTCAAGTCTAAAGAAGGAAGAAGAAGAAGAGCACGTCAAGTCTAAAGAAGGAAGAAGAAGATCACGTCAAGTCTAAAGAAGGAAGAAGAAGAAGAGCACGTCAAGTCTAAAGAAGGAAGAAGAAGAGCACGTCAAGTCTAAAGAAGGAAGAAGAAGAGCACGTCAAGTCTAAAGAAGGACGAAGAAGAGCAGGTCAAGTCTAAAGAAGGACGAAGAAGAGCACGTCAAGTCTAAAGAAGGAAGAAGAAGATCACGTCAAGTCTAAAGAAGGACGAAGAAGAGCACGTCAAGTCTAAAGAAGGAAGAAGAAGAGCACGTCAAGTCTAAAGAAGGAAGAAGAAGAGCACGTCAAGTCTAAAGAAGGACGAAGAAGAGCACGTCAAGTCTAAAGAAGGACGAAGAAGAGCACGTCAAGTCTAAAGAAGGAAGAAGAAGAGCACGTCAAGTCTAAAGAAGGAAGAAGAAGATCACGTCAAGTCTAAAGAAGGACGAAGAAGAGCACGTCAAGTCTAAAGAAGGAAGAAGAAGAGCACGTCAAGTCTAAAGAAGGAAGAAGAAGAGCACGTCAAGTCTAAAGAAGGACGAAGAAGAGCACGTCAAGTCTAAAGAAGGACGAAGAAGAAGATCACGTCAAGTCTAAAGAAGGACGAAGAAGAAGAGCACGTCAAGTCTAAAGAAGGACGAAGAAGAGCACGTCAAGTCTAAAGAAGGAAGAAGAAGATCACGTCAAGTCTAAAGAAGGAAGAAGAAGAGCACGTCAAGTCTAAAGAAGGAAGAAGAAGAGCACGTCAAGTCTAAAGAAGGAAGAAGAAGAGCACGTCAAGTCTAAAGAAGGAAGAAGAAGAGCACGTCAAGTCTAAAGAAGGAAGAAGAAGAGCACGTCAAGTCTAAAGAAGGAAGAAGAAGAGCACGTCAAGTCTAAAGAAGGAAGAAGAAGAGCAGGTCAAGTCTAAAGAAGGAAGAAGAAGAGCAGGTCAAGTCTAAAGAAGGAAGAAGAAGAAGAGCACGTCAAGTCTAAAGAAGGAAGAAGAAGAACAGGTCAAGTCTAAAGAAGGACGAAGAAGAGCACGTCAAGTCTAAAGAAGGAAGAAGAAGAGCAGGTCAAGTCTAAAGAAGGAAGAAGAAGAGCACGTCAAGTCTAAAGAAGGAAGAAGAAGATCACGTCAAGTCTAAAGAAGGAAGAAGAAGAACAGGTCAAGTCTAAAGAAGGACGAAGAAGAGCACGTCAAGTCTAAAGAAGGAAGAAGAAGAGCAGGTCAAGTCTAAAGAAGGAAGAAGAAGAGCACGTCAAGTCTAAAGAAGGAAGAAGAAGATCACGTCAAGTCTAAAGAAGGAAGAAGAAGAAGAGCAGGTCAAGTCTAAAGAAGGAAGAAGAAGAGCACGTCAAGTCTAAAGAAGGAAGAAGAAGATCACGTCAAGTCTAAAGAAGAAAGAAGAAGAAGATCACGTCAAGTCTAAAGAAGGAAGAAGAAGAGCACGTCAAGTCTAAAGAAGGAAGAAGAAGAGCACGTCAAGTCTAAAGAAGGACGAAGAAGAGCACGTCAAGTCTAAAGAAGGAAGAAGAAGAGCACGTCAAGTCTAAAGAAGGAAGAAGAAGAAGATCACGTCAAGTCTAAAGAAGGAAGAAGAAGAGCACGTCAAGTCTAAAGAAGGAAGAAGAAGAGCACGTCAAGTCTAAAGAAGGAAGAAGAAGAGCACGTCAAGTCTAAAGAAGGACGAAGAAGAGCACGTCAAGTCTAAAGAAGGAAGAAGAAGAGCACGTCAAGTCTAAAGAAGGAAGAAGAAGAGCACGTCAAGTCTAAAGAAGGACGAAGAAGAGCACGTCAAGTCTAAAGAAGGACGAAGAAGAAGATCACGTCAAGTCTAAAGAAGGACGAAGAAGAAGAGCACGTCAAGTCTAAAGAAGGACGAAGAAGAGCACGTCAAGTCTAAAGAAGGAAGAAGAAGATCACGTCAAGTCTAAAGAAGGAAGAAGAAGAGCACGTCAAGTCTAAAGAAGGAAGAAGAGCACGTCAAGTCTAAAGAAGGAAGAAGAAGAGCACGTCAAGTCTAAAGAAGGAAGAAGAAGAGCACGTCAAGTCTAAAGAAGGAAGAAGAAGAGCACGTCAAGTCTAAAGAAGGAAGAAGAAGAAGAGCACGTCAAGTCTAAAGAAGGAAGAAGAAGAGCACGTCAAGTCTAAAGAAGGAAGAAGAAGAGCACGTCAAGTCTAAAGAAGGAAGAAGAAGAAGATCACGTCAAGTCTAAAGAAGGAAGAAGAAGAGCACGTCAAGTCTAAAGAAGGAAGAAGAAGAGCACGTCAAGTCTAAAGAAGGACGAAGAAGAGCACGTCAAGTCTAAAGAAGGAAGAAGAAGAGCACGTCAAGTCTAAAGAAGGAAGAAGAAGAAGATCACGTCAAGTCTAAAGAAGGAAGAAGAAGAGCACGTCAAGTCTAAAGAAGGAAGAAGAAGAGCACGTCAAGTCTAAAGAAGGAAGAAGAAGAGCACGTCAAGTCTAAAGAAGGACGAAGAAGAGCACGTCAAGTCTAAAGAAGGAAGAAGAAGAGCAGGTCAAGTCTAAAGAAGGAAGAAGAAGAACAGGTCAAGTCTAAAGAAGGAAGAAGAAGAGCACGTCAAGTCTAAAGAAGGAAGAAGAAGAAGAGCACGTCAAGTCTAAAGAAGGAAGAAGAAGAGCACGTCAAGTCTAAAGAAGGAAGAAGAAGAGCACGTCAAGTCTAAAGAAGGAAGAAGAAGAAGAACAGGTCAAGTCTAAAGAAGGAAGAAGAAGAGCACGTCAAGTCTAAAGAAGGAAGAAGAAGAGCACGTCAAGTCTAAAGAAGGACGAAGAAGAGCACGTCAAGTCTAAAGAAGGAAGAAGAAGAGCACGTCAAGTCTAAAGAAGGAAGAAGAAGAAGATCACGTCAAGTCTAAAGAAGGAAGAAGAAGAGCACGTCAAGTCTAAAGAAGGAAGAAGAAGAGCACGTCAAGTCTAAAGAAGGAAGAAGAAGAGCACGTCAAGTCTAAAGAAGGACGAAGAAGAGCACGTCAAGTCTAAAGAAGGAAGAAGAAGAGCAGGTCAAGTCTAAAGAAGGAAGAAGAAGAGCACGTCAAGTCTAAAGAAGGAAGAAGAAGAGCACGTCAAGTCTAAAGAAGGACGAAGAAGAGCACGTCAAGTCTAAAGAAGGAAGAAGAAGAGCAGGTCAAGTCTAAAGAAGGAAGAAGAAGAACAGGTCAAGTCTAAAGAAGGAAGAAGAAGAGCACGTCAAGTCTAAAGAAGGAAGAAGAAGAGCACGTCAAGTCTAAAGAAGGACGAAGAAGAGCACGTCAAGTCTAAAGAAGGAAGAAGAAGAGCAGGTCAAGTCTAAAGAAGGAAGAAGAAGAACAGGTCAAGTCTAAAGAAGGAAGAAGAAGAGCACGTCAACGAAGAAGAGCAGGTCAAGTCTAAAGAAGGACGAAGAAGAGCACGTCAAGTCTAAAGAAGGACGAAGAAGAGCACGTCAAGTCTAAAGAAGGAAGAAGAAGAGCACGTCAAGTCTAAAGAAGGAAGAAGAAGATCACGTCAAGTCTAAAGAAGGACGAAGAAGAGCACGTCAAGTCTAAAGAAGGAAGAAGAAGAGCACGTCAAGTCTAAAGAAGGAAGAAGAAGAGCACGTCAAGTCTAAAGAAGGACGAAGAAGAGCACGTCAAGTCTAAAGAAGGACGAAGAAGAAGATCACGTCAAGTCTAAAGAAGGACGAAGAAGAAGAGCACGTCAAGTCTAAAGAAGGACGAAGAAGAGCACGTCAAGTCTAAAGAAGGAAGAAGAAGATCACGTCAAGTCTAAAGAAGGAAGAAGAAGAGCACGTCAAGTCTAAAGAAGGAAGAAGAAGAGCACGTCAAGTCTAAAGAAGGAAGAAGAAGAGCACGTCAAGTCTAAAGAAGGAAGAAGAAGAGCACGTCAAGTCTAAAGAAGGAAGAAGAAGAGCACGTCAAGTCTAAAGAAGGAAGAAGAAGAGCACGTCAAGTCTAAAGAAGGAAGAAGAAGAGCAGGTCAAGTCTAAAGAAGGAAGAAGAAGAGCAGGTCAAGTCTAAAGAAGGAAGAAGAAGAAGAGCACGTCAAGTCTAAAGAAGGAAGAAGAAGAACAGGTCAAGTCTAAAGAAGGACGAAGAAGAGCACGTCAAGTCTAAAGAAGGAAGAAGAAGAGCAGGTCAAGTCTAAAGAAGGAAGAAGAAGAGCACGTCAAGTCTAAAGAAGGAAGAAGAAGATCACGTCAAGTCTAAAGAAGGAAGAAGAAGAACAGGTCAAGTCTAAAGAAGGACGAAGAAGAGCACGTCAAGTCTAAAGAAGGAAGAAGAAGAGCAGGTCAAGTCTAAAGAAGGAAGAAGAAGAGCACGTCAAGTCTAAAGAAGGAAGAAGAAGATCACGTCAAGTCTAAAGAAGGAAGAAGAAGAAGAGCAGGTCAAGTCTAAAGAAGGAAGAAGAAGAGCACGTCAAGTCTAAAGAAGGAAGAAGAAGATCACGTCAAGTCTAAAGAAGGAAGAAGAAGAAGATCACGTCAAGTCTAAAGAAGGAAGAAGAAGAGCACGTCAAGTCTAAAGAAGGAAGAAGAAGAGCACGTCAAGTCTAAAGAAGGACGAAGAAGAGCACGTCAAGTCTAAAGAAGGAAGAAGAAGAGCACGTCAAGTCTAAAGAAGGAAGAAGAAGAAGATCACGTCAAGTCTAAAGAAGGAAGAAGAAGAGCACGTCAAGTCTAAAGAAGGAAGAAGAAGAGCACGTCAAGTCTAAAGAAGGAAGAAGAAGAGCACGTCAAGTCTAAAGAAGGACGAAGAAGAGCACGTCAAGTCTAAAGAAGGAAGAAGAAGAGCACGTCAAGTCTAAAGAAGGAAGAAGAAGAGCACGTCAAGTCTAAAGAAGGACGAAGAAGAGCACGTCAAGTCTAAAGAAGGACGAAGAAGAAGATCACGTCAAGTCTAAAGAAGGACGAAGAAGAAGAGCACGTCAAGTCTAAAGAAGGACGAAGAAGAGCACGTCAAGTCTAAAGAAGGAAGAAGAAGATCACGTCAAGTCTAAAGAAGGAAGAAGAAGAGCACGTCAAGTCTAAAGAAGGAAGAAGAAGAGCACGTCAAGTCTAAAGAAGGAAGAAGAAGAGCACGTCAAGTCTAAAGAAGGAAGAAGAAGAGCACGTCAAGTCTAAAGAAGGAAGAAGAAGAGCACGTCAAGTCTAAAGAAGGAAGAAGAAGAAGAGCACGTCAAGTCTAAAGAAGGAAGAAGAAGAGCACGTCAAGTCTAAAGAAGGAAGAAGAAGAGCACGTCAAGTCTAAAGAAGGAAGAAGAAGAAGATCACGTCAAGTCTAAAGAAGGAAGAAGAAGAGCACGTCAAGTCTAAAGAAGGAAGAAGAAGAGCACGTCAAGTCTAAAGAAGGACGAAGAAGAGCACGTCAAGTCTAAAGAAGGAAGAAGAAGAGCACGTCAAGTCTAAAGAAGGAAGAAGAAGAAGATCACGTCAAGTCTAAAGAAGGAAGAAGAAGAGCACGTCAAGTCTAAAGAAGGAAGAAGAAGAGCACGTCAAGTCTAAAGAAGGAAGAAGAAGAGCACGTCAAGTCTAAAGAAGGACGAAGAAGAGCACGTCAAGTCTAAAGAAGGAAGAAGAAGAGCAGGTCAAGTCTAAAGAAGGAAGAAGAAGAACAGGTCAAGTCTAAAGAAGGAAGAAGAAGAGCACGTCAAGTCTAAAGAAGGAAGAAGAAGAAGAGCACGTCAAGTCTAAAGAAGGAAGAAGAAGAGCACGTCAAGTCTAAAGAAGGAAGAAGAAGAGCACGTCAAGTCTAAAGAAGGAAGAAGAAGAAGAACAGGTCAAGTCTAAAGAAGGAAGAAGAAGAGCACGTCAAGTCTAAAGAAGGAAGAAGAAGAGCACGTCAAGTCTAAAGAAGGACGAAGAAGAGCACGTCAAGTCTAAAGAAGGAAGAAGAAGAGCACGTCAAGTCTAAAGAAGGAAGAAGAAGAAGATCACGTCAAGTCTAAAGAAGGAAGAAGAAGAGCACGTCAAGTCTAAAGAAGGAAGAAGAAGAGCACGTCAAGTCTAAAGAAGGAAGAAGAAGAGCACGTCAAGTCTAAAGAAGGACGAAGAAGAGCACGTCAAGTCTAAAGAAGGAAGAAGAAGAGCAGGTCAAGTCTAAAGAAGGAAGAAGAAGAGCACGTCAAGTCTAAAGAAGGAAGAAGAAGAGCACGTCAAGTCTAAAGAAGGACGAAGAAGAGCACGTCAAGTCTAAAGAAGGAAGAAGAAGAGCAGGTCAAGTCTAAAGAAGGAAGAAGAAGAACAGGTCAAGTCTAAAGAAGGAAGAAGAAGAGCACGTCAAGTCTAAAGAAGGAAGAAGAAGAGCACGTCAAGTCTAAAGAAGGAAGAAGAAGAGCACGTCAAGTCTAAAGAAGGAAGAAGAAGAGCAGGTCAAGTCTAAAGAAGGAAGAAGAAGAACAGGTCAAGTCTAAAGAAGGAAGAAGAAGAGCACGTCAAGTCTAAAGAAGGAAGAAGAAGAGCACGTCAAGTCTAAAGAAGGACGAAGAAGAGCACGTCAAGTCTAAAGAAGGAAGAAGAAGAGCACGTCAAGTCTAAAGAAGGAAGAAGAAGAAGATCACGTCAAGTCTAAAGAAGGAAGAAGAAGAAGAGCACGTCAAGTCTAAAGAAGGACGAAGAAGAACACGTCAAGTCTAAAGAAGGAAGAAGAAGAGCACGTCAAGTCTAAAGAAGGAAGAAGAAGAGCACGTCAAGTCTAAAGAAGGACGAAGAAGAGCACGTCAAGTCTAAAGAAGGAAGAAGAAGAGCACGTCAAGTCTAAAGAAGGACGAAGAAGAGCACGTCAAGTCTAAAGAAGGAAGAAGAAGAGCACGTCAAGTCTAAAGAAGGACGAAGAAGAGCAGGTCAAGTCTAAAGAAGGACGAAGAAGAGCACGTCAAGTCTAAAGAAGGAAGAAGAAGAGCACGTCAAGTCTAAAGAAGGAAGAAGAAGAGCACGTCAAGTCTAAAGAAGGACGAAGAAGAGCACGTCAAGTCTAAAGAAGGACGAAGAAGAGCAGGTCAAGTCTAAAGAAGGACGAAGAAGAGCACGTCAAGTCTAAAGAAGGAAGAAGAAGAGCACGTCAAGTCTAAAGAAGGAAGAAGAAGAGCACGTCAAGTCTAAAGAAGGACGAAGAAGAAGAGCACGTCAAGTCTAAAGAAGGACGAAGAAGAGCACGTCAAGTCTAAAGAAGGAAGAAGAAGAGCACGTCAAGTCTAAAGAAGGAAGAAGAAGAGCACGTCAAGTCTAAAGAAGGACGAAGAAGAGCACGTCAAGTCTAAAGAAGGAAGAAGAAGAGCACGTCAAGTCTAAAGAAGGACGAAGAAGAGCAGGTCAAGTCTAAAGAAGGACGAAGAAGAGCACGTCAAGTCTAAAGAAGGAAGAAGAAGAGCACGTCAAGTCTAAAGAAGGAAGAAGAAGAGCACGTCAAGTCTAAAGAAGGACGAAGAAGAGCACGTCAAGTCTAAAGAAGGAAGAAGAAGAGCACGTCAAGTCTAAAGAAGGAAGAAGAAGAGCAGGTCAAGTCTAAAGAAGGAAGAAGAAGAAGAGCACGTCAAGTCTAAAGAAGGAAGAAGAAGAGCAGGTCAAGTCTAAAGAAGGAAGAAGAAGAAGAGCACGTCAAGTCTAAAGAAGGACGAAGAAGAGCAGGTCAAGTCTAAAGAAGGACGAAGAAGAAGAGCACGTCAAGTCTAAAGAAAGAAGAAGAAGAGCACGTCAAGTCTAAAGAAGGAAGAAGAAGAGCACGTCAAGTCTAAAGAAGGACGAAGAAGAGCACGTCAAGTCTAAAGAAGGAAGAAGAAGAGCACGTCAAGTCTAAAGAAGGAAGAAGAAGAGCACGTCAAGTCTAAAGAAGGAAGAAGAAGAAGAGCACGTCAAGTCTAAAGAAGGAAGAAGAAGAGCACGTCAAGTCTAAAGAAGGAAGAAGAAGAGCAGGTCAAGTCTAAAGAAGGAAGAAGAAGAAGAGCACGTCAAGTCTAAAGAAGGAAGAAGAAGAAGAGCACGTCAAGTCTAAAGAAGGACGAAGAAGAAGAGCACGTCAAGTCTAAAGAAGGAAGAAGAAGAGCACGTCAAGTCTAAAGAAGGAAGAAGATCACGTCAAGTCTAAAGAAGGACGAAGAAGAGCAGGTCAAGTCTAAAGAAGGACGAAGAAGAGCACGTCAAGTCTAAAGAAGGACGAAGAAGAGCACGTCAAGTCTAAAGAAGGACGAAGAAGAGCAGGTCAAGTCTAAAGAAGGACGAAGAAGAGCAGGTCAAGTCTAAAGAAGGACGAAGAAGAGCACGTCAAGTCTAAAGAAGGACGAAGAAGAGCACGTCAAGTCTAAAGAAGGAAGAAGAAGAAGAGCACGTCAAGTCTAAAGAAGGAAGAAGAAGAAGAGCACGTCAAGTCTAAAGAAGGACGAAGAAGAAGAGCACGTCAAGTCTAAAGAAGGAAGAAGAAGAGCACGTCAAGTCTAAAGAAGGACGAAGAAGAGCACGTCAAGTCTAAAGAAGGACGAAGAAGAGCACGTCAAGTCTAAAGAAGGACGAAGAAGAGCAGGTCAAGTCTAAAGAAGGACGAAGAAGAGCAGGTCAAGTCTAAAGAAGGAAGAAGAAGAGCACGTCAAGTCTAAAGAAGGAAGAAGAAGATCACGTCAAGTCTAAAGAAGGAAGAAGAAGAGCACGTCAAGTCTAAAGAAGGAAGAAGAAGAGCAGGTCAAGTCTAAAGAAGGACGAAGAAGAGCAGGTCAAGTCTAAAGAAGGACGAAGAAGAGCACGTCAAGTCTAAAGAAGGAAGAAGAAGATCACGTCAAGTCTAAAGAAGGACGAAGAAGAGCACGTCAAGTCTAAAGAAGGAAGAAGAAGATCACGTCAAGTCTAAAGAAGGACGAAGAAGAGCAGGTCAAGTCTAAAGAAGGACGAAGAAGAGCACGTCAAGTCTAAAGAAGGAAGAAGAAGAGCACGTCAAGTCTAAAGAAGGACGAAGAAGAGCACGTCAAGTCTAAAGAAGGACGAAGAAGAGCACGTCAAGTCTAAAGAAGGAAGAAGAAGATCACGTCAAGTCTAAAGAAGGACAGGTCAAGTCTAAAGAAGGACGAAGAAGAGCACGTCAAGTCTAAAGAAGGAAGAAGAAGAGCACGTCAAGTCTAAAGAAGGACGAAGAAGAGCACGTCAAGTCTAAAGAAGGAAGAAGAAGATCACGTCAAGTCTAAAGAAGGACGAAGAAGAGCAGGTCAAGTCTAAAGAAGGACGAAGAAGAGCACGTCAAGTCTAAAGAAGGAAGAAGAGCACGTCAAGTCTAAAGAAGGAAGAAGAAGAAGAGCACGTCAAGTCTAAAGAAGGACGAAGAAGAAGAGCACGTCAAGTCTAAAGAAGGAAGAAGAAGAGCACGTCAAGTCTAAAGAAGGACGAGGAAGAGCACGTCAAGTCTAAAGAAGGACGAAGAAGAAGAGCAGGTCAAGTCTAAAGAAGGACGAAGAAGAAGAGCACGTCAAGTCTAAAGAAGGAAGAAGAAGAGCAGGTCAAGTCTAAAGAAGGAAGAAGAAGAAGAGCACGTCAAGTCTAAAGAAGGACGAAGAAGAGCACGTCAAGTCTAAAGAAGGAAGAAGAAGAAGAGCACGTCAAGTCTAAAGAAGGACGAAGAAGAGCAGGTCAAGTCTAAAGAAGGACGAAGAAGAGCACGTCAAGTCTAAAGAAGGAAGAAGAAGAGCACGTCAAGTCTAAAGAAGGACGAAGAAGAGCAGGTCAAGTCTAAAGAAGGACGAAGAAGAGCACGTCAAGTCTAAAGAAGGAAGAAGAAGAGCACGTCAAGTCTAAAGAAGGACGAAGAAGAGCACGTCAAGTCTAAAAAAGGAAGAAGAAGAAGAGCACGTCAAGTCTAAAGAAGGACGAAGAAGAGCAGGTCAAGTCTAAAGAAGGACGAAGAAGAGCACGTCAAGTCTAAAGAAGGAAGAAGAAGATCACGTCAAGTCTAAAGAAGGACGAAGAAGAGCAGGTCAAGTCTAAAGAAGGACGAAGAAGAGCACGTCAAGTCTAAAGAAGGAAGAAGAAGAGCACGTCAAGTCTAAAGAAGGACGAAGAAGAGCACGTCAAGTCTAAAGAAGGAAGAAGAAGAAGAGCAGGTCAAGTCTAAAGAAGGAAGAAGAAGAAGAGCACGTCAAGTCTAAAGAAGGACGAAGAAGAAGAGCACGTCAAGTCTAAAGAAGGAAGAAGAAGAGCACGTCAAGTCTAAAGAAGGACGAAGAAGAGCAGGTCAAGTCTAAAGAAGGAAGAAGAAGAGCACGTCAAGTCTAAAGAAGGAAGAAGAAGAGCACGTCAAGTCTAAAGAAGGACGAAGAAGAGCACGTCAAGTCTAAAGAAGGAAGAAGAAGAAGAGCAGGTCAAGTCTAAAGAAGGAAGAAGAAGAAGAGCACGTCAAGTCTAAAGAAGGACGAAGAAGAAGAGCACGTCAAGTCTAAAGAAGGACGAAGAAGAGCACGTCAAGTCTAAAGAAGGACGAAGAAGAAGAGCAGGTCAAGTCTAAAGAAGGAAGAAGAAGAGCACGTCAAGTCTAAAGAAGGAAGAAGAAGAGCACGTCAAGTCTAAAGAAGGACGAAGAAGAAGAGCACGTCAAGTCTAAAGAAGGAAGAAGAAGAGCAGGTCAAGTCTAAAGAAGGAAGAAGAAGAAGAGCACGTCAAGTCTAAAGAAGGAAGAAGAAGATCACGTCAAGTCTAAAGAAGGAAGAAGAAGAAGAGCACGTCAAGTCTAAAGAAGGAAGAAGAAGAGCACGTCAAGTCTAAAGAAGGAAGAAGAAGAGCAGGTCAAGTCTAAAGAAGGAAGAAGAAGAAGAGCACGTCAAGTCTAAAGAAGGACGAAGAAGAGCACGTCAAGTCTAAAGAAGGAAGAAGAAGAGCACGTCAAGTCTAAAGAAGGAAGAAGAAGAGCAGGTCAAGTCTAAAGAAGGACGAAGAAGAGCAGGTCAAGTCTAAAGAAGGAAGAAGAAGAAGAGCACGTCAAGTCTAAAGAAGGACGAAGAAGAGCAGGTCAAGTCTAAAGAAGGAAGAAGAAGAAGAGCACGTCAAGTCTAAAGAAGGACGAAGAAGAGCAGGTCAAGTCTAAAGAAGGAAGAAGAAGAGCAGGTCAAGTCTAAAGAAGGACGAAGAAGAGCAGGTCAAGTCTAAAGAAGGACGAAGAAGAAGAGCACGTCAAGTCTAAAGAAGGAAGAAGAAGAGCACGTCAAGTCTAAAGAAGGAAGAAGAAGAAGAGCACGTCAAGTCTAAAGAAGGAAGAAGAAGATCACGTCAAGTCTAAAGAAGGAAGAAGAAGAAGAGCACGTCAAGTCTAAAGAAGGACGAAGAAGAGCACGTCAAGTCTAAAGAAGGAAGAAGAAGAAGAGCACGTCAAGTCTAAAGAAGGACGAAGAAGATCACGTCAAGTCTAAAGAAGGAAGAAGAAGAAGAGCACGTCAAGTCTAAAGAAGGACGAAGAAGAGCACGTCAAGTCTAAAGAAGGAAGAAGAAGAAGAGCACGTCAAGTCTAAAGAAGGAAGAAGAAGAAGAGCACGTCAAGTCTAAAGAAGGACGAAGAAGATCACGTCAAGTCTAAAGAAGGAAGAAGAAGAGCACGTCAAGTCTAAAGAAGGAAGAAGAAGAGCAGGTCAAGTCTAAAGAAGGAAGAAGAAGAGCAGGTCAAGTCTAAAGAAGGAAGAAGAAGAGCACGTCAAGTCTAAAGAAGGACGAAGAAGAAGAGCACGTCAAGTCTAAAGAAGGAAGAAGAAGAGCACGTCAAGTCTAAAGAAGGAAGAAGAAGAGCAGGTCAAGTCTAAAGAAGGAAGAAGAAGAAGAGCACGTCAAGTCTAAAGAAGGAAGAAGAAGAAGAGCACGTCAAGTCTAAAGAAGGACGAAGAAGAAGAGCACGTCAAGTCTAAAGAAGGAAGAAGAAGAGCACGTCAAGTCTAAAGAAGGAAGAAGAAGAGCACGTCAAGTCTAAAGAAGGAAGAAGAGCAGGTCAAGTCTAAAGAAGGACGAAGAAGAGCAGGTCAAGTCTAAAGAAGGAAGAAGAAGAGCACGTCAAGTCTAAAGAAGGACGAAGAAGAGCACGTCAAGTCTAAAGAAGGACGAAGAAGAGCACGTCAAGTCTAAAGAAGGAAGAAGAAGATCACGTCAAGTCTAAAGAAGGACGAAGAAGAGCACGTCAAGTCTAAAGAAGGAAGAAGAAGATCACGTCAAGTCTAAAGAAGGACGAAGAAGAGCAGGTCAAGTCTAAAGAAGGACGAAGAAGAGCACGTCAAGTCTAAAGAAGGAAGAAGAAGAGCACGTCAAGTCTAAAGAAGGACGAAGAAGAGCACGTCAAGTCTAAAGAAGGACGAAGAAGAGCACGTCAAGTCTAAAGAAGGAAGAAGAAGATCACGTCAAGTCTAAAGAAGGACGAAGAAGAGCAGGTCAAGTCTAAAGAAGGACGAAGAAGAGCACGTCAAGTCTAAAGAAGGAAGAAGAAGAGC
Source organism: Lumbricus rubellus (assembly GCA_945859605.1). Taxonomy (NCBI): domain Eukaryota; kingdom Metazoa; phylum Annelida; class Clitellata; order Crassiclitellata; family Lumbricidae; genus Lumbricus; species Lumbricus rubellus. The sequence goes on from OX243822.1 coordinate 90,296, forward strand.
ACGTCAAGTCTAAAGAAGGACGAAGAAGAGCACGTCAAGTCTAAAGAAGGAAGAAGAAGATCACGTCAAGTCTAAAGAAGGACAAAGAAGAGCAGGTCAAGTCTAAAGAAGGACGAAGAAGAGCACGTCAAGTCTAAAGAAGGAAGAAGAAGAGCACGTCAAGTCTAAAGAAGGACGAAGAAGAGCACGTCAAGTCTAAAGAAGGAAGAAGAAGAAGAGCAGGTCAAGTCTAAAGAAGGAAGAAGAAGAAGAGCACGTCAAGTCTAAAGAAGGACGAAGAAGAAGAGCACGTCAAGTCTAAAGAAGGAAGAAGAAGAGCACGTCAAGTCTAAAGAAGGACGAAGAAGAGCACGTCAAGTCTAAAGAAGGACGAAGAAGAAGAGCAGGTCAAGTCTAAAGAAGGACGAAGAAGAAGAGCACGTCAAGTCTAAAGAAGGAAGAAGAAGAGCAGGTCAAGTCTAAAGAAGGAAGAAGAAGAAGAGCACGTCAAGTCTAAAGAAGGACGAAGAAAAGCACGTCAAGTCTAAAGAAGGAAGAAGAAGAAGAGCACGTCAAGTCTAAAGAAGGACGAAGAAGAGCAGGTCAAGTCTAAAGAAGGACGAAGAAGAGCACGTCAAGTCTAAAGAAGGAAGAAGAAGAGCACGTCAAGTCTAAAGAAGGACGAAGAAGAGCAGGTCAAGTCTAAAGAAGGACGAAGAAGAGCACGTCAAGTCTAAAGAAGGAAGAAGAAGAGCACGTCAAGTCTAAAGAAGGACGAAGAAGAGCACGTCAAGTCTAAAGAAGGAAGAAGAAGAAGAGCACGTCAAGTCTAAAGAAGGACGAAGAAGAGCAGGTCAAGTCTAAAGAAGGACGAAGAAGAGCACGTCAAGTCTAAAGAAGGAAGAAGAAGATCACGTCAAGTCTAAAGAAGGACGAAGAAGAGCAGGTCAAGTCTAAAGAAGGACGAAGAAGAGCACGTCAAGTCTAAAGAAGGAAGAAGAAGAGCACGTCAAGTCTAAAGAAGGACGAAGAAGAGCACGTCAAGTCTAAAGAAGGAAGAAGAAGAAGAGCAGGTCAAGTCTAAAGAAGGAAGAAGAAGAAGAGCACGTCAAGTCTAAAGAAGGAAGAAGAAGAGCACGTCAAGTCTAAAGAAGGACGAAGAAGAGCACGTCAAGTCTAAAGAAGGACGAAGAAGAAGAGCAGGTCAAGTCTAAAGAAGGACGAAGAAGAAGAGCACGTCAAGTCTAAAGAAGGAAGAAGAAGAGCAGGTCAAGTCTAAAGAAGGAAGAAGAAGAAGAGCACGTCAAGTCTAAAGAAGGAAGAAGAAGATCACGTCAAGTCTAAAGAAGGAAGAAGAAGAAGAGCACGTCAAGTCTAAAGAAGGAAGAAGAAGAGCACGTCAAGTCTAAAGAAGGAAGAAGAAGAGCAGGTCAAGTCTAAAGAAGGAAGAAGAAGAAGAGCACGTCAAGTCTAAAGAAGGACGAAGAAGAGCACGTCAAGTCTAAAGAAGGAAGAAGAAGAGCACGTCAAGTCTAAAGAAGGAAGAAGAAGAGCAGGTCAAGTCTAAAGAAGGACGAAGAAGAGCAGGTCAAGTCTAAAGAAGGAAGAAGAAGAAGAGCACGTCAAGTCTAAAGAAGGACGAAGAAGAGCAGGTCAAGTCTAAAGAAGGAAGAAGAAGAAGAGCACGTCAAGTCTAAAGAAGGAAGAAGAAGAGCACGTCAAGTCTAAAGAAGGAAGAAGAAGAGCACGTCAAGTCTAAAGAAGGAAGAAGAAGAGCACGTCAAGTCTAAAGAAGGAAGAAGAAGAGCACGTCAAGTCTAAAGAAGGAAGAAGAAGAGCACGTCAAGTCTAAAGAAGGAAGAAGAAGAGCACGTCAAGTCTAAAGAAGGAAGAAGAAGAGCAGGTCAAGTCTAAAGAAGGAAGAAGAAGAAGAGCACGTCAAGTCTAAAGAAGGAAGAAGAAGAGCACGTCAAGTCTAAAGAAGGAAGAAGAAGAGCACGTCAAGTCTAAAGAAGGAAGAAGAAGAGCACGTCAAGTCTAAAGAAGGACGAAGAAGAGCAGGTCAAGTCTAAAGAAGGAAGAAGAAGAGCAGGTCAAGTCTAAAGAAGGACGAAGAAGATCACGTCAAGTCTAAAGAAGGAAGAAGAAGAAGAGCACGTCAAGTCTAAAGAAGGAAGAAGAAGAGCACGTCAAGTCTAAAGAAGGAAGAAGAAGAAGAGCACGTCAAGTCTAAAGAAGGAAGAAGAAGAGCACGTCAAGTCTAAAGAAGGACGAAGAAGATCACGTCAAGTCTAAAGAAGGAAGAAGAAGAAGAGCAGGTCAAGTCTAAAGAAGGAAGAAGAAGAAGAGCACGTCAAGTCTAAAGAAGGAAGAAGAAGATCACGTCAAGTCTAAAGAAGGAAGAAGAAGAAGAGCACGTCAAGTCTAAAGAAGGACGAAGAAGAGCACGTCAAGTCTAAAGAAGGAAGAAGAAGAAGAGCACGTCAAGTCTAAAGAAGGACGAAGAAGATCACGTCAAGTCTAAAGAAGGAAGAAGAAGAAGAGCACGTCAAGTCTAAAGAAGGAAGAAGAAGAGCACGTCAAGTCTAAAGAAGGAAGAAGAAGAGCACGTCAAGTCTAAAGAAGGAAGAAGAAGAGCACGTCAAGTCTAAAGAAGGACGAAGAAGAGCACGTCAAGTCTAAAGAAGGAAGAAGAAGAGCACGTCAAGTCTAAAGAAGGAAGAAGAAGAACAGGTCAAGTCTAAAGAAGGACGAAGAAGAGCACGTCAAGTCTAAAGAAGGACGAAGAAGAGCACGTCAAGTCTAAAGAAGGAAGAAGAAGAAGAGCACGTCAAGTCTAAAGAAGGAAGAAGAAGAAGAGCACGTCAAGTCTAAAGAAGGACGAAGAAGATCACGTCAAGTCTAAAGAAGGAAGAAGAAGAGCACGTCAAGTCTAAAGAAGGAAGAAGAAGAGCACGTCAAGTCTAAAGAAGGAAGAAGAAGAGCACGTCAAGTCTAAAGAAGGACGAAGAAGAGCAGGTCAAGTCTAAAGAAGGAAGAAGAAGAGCAAGTCAAGTCTAAAGAAGGAAGAAGAAGAACAGGTCAAGTCTAAAGAAGGAAGAAGAAGAGCACGTCAAGTCTAAAGAAGGAAGAAGAAGAAGAGCACGTCAAGTCTAAAGAAGGAAGAAGAAGAAGAGCACGTCAAGTCTAAAGAAGGAAGAAGAAGAGCACGTCAAGTCTAAAGAAGGACGAAGAAGAGCAGGTCAAGTCTAAAGAAGGACGAAGAAGAACAGGTCAAGTCTAAAGAAGGAAGAAGAAGAGCACGTCAAGTCTAAAGAAGGACGAAGAAGAGCAGGTCAAGTCTAAAGAAGGAAGAAGAAGAACAGGTCAAGTCTAAAGAAGGAAGAAGAAGAACAGGTCAAGTCTAAAGAAGGAAGAAGAAGAGCACGTCAAGTCTAAAGAAGGAAGAAGAAGAAGAGCACGTCAAGTCTAAAGAAGGACGAAGAAGATCACGTCAAGTCTAAAGAAGGAAGAAGAAGAGCACGTCAAGTCTAAAGAAGGACGAAGAAGAGCAGGTCAAGTCTAAAGAAGGAAGAAGAAGAACAGGTCAAGTCTAAAGAAGGAAGAAGAAGAGCACGTCAAGTCTAAAGAAGGAAGAAGAAGAGCACGTCAAGTCTAAAGAAGGACGAAGAAGAGCACGTCAAGTCTAAAGAAGGACGAAGAAGAGCACGTCAAGTCTAAAGAAGGAAGAAGAAGAGCACGTCAAGTCTAAAGAAGGAAGAAGAAGAAGAGCACGTCAAGTCTAAAGAAGGACGAAGAAGAGCAGGTCAAGTCTAAAGAAGGAAGAAGAAGAGCAGGTCAAGTCTAAAGAAGGAAGAAGAAGAAGAGCACGTCAAGTCTAAAGAAGGAAGAAGAAGATCACGTCAAGTCTAAAGAAGGAAGAAGAAGAAGATCACGTCAAGTCTAAAGAAGGAAGAAGAAGAAGAGCACGTCAAGTCTAAAGAAGGACGAAGAAGAGCACGTCAAGTCTAAAGAAGGAAGAAGAAGAGCACGTCAAGTCTAAAGAAGGAAGAAGAAGATCACGTCAAGTCTAAAGAAGGAAGAAGAAGAAGATCACGTCAAGTCTAAAGAAGGACGAAGAAGAAGATCACGTCAAGTCTAAAGAGGAAAGAAGAAGAAGAGCACGTCAAGTCTAAAGAAGGACGAAGAAGAGCACGTCAAGTCTAAAGAAGGAAGAAGAAGAAGATCACGTCAAGTCTAAAGAAGGAAGAAGAAGAAGAGCACGTCAAGTCTAAAGAAGGACGAAGAAGAGCACGTCAAGTCTAAAGAAGGAAGAAGAAGAGCACGTCAAGTCTAAAGAAGGACGAAGAAGAGCACGTCAAGTCTAAAGAAGGAAGAAGAAGAAGAGCACGTCAAGTCTAAAGAAGGACGAAGAAGAGCACGTCAAGTCTAAAGAAGGAAGAAGAGCACGTCAAGTCTAAAGAAGGAAGAAGAAGAGCACGTCAAGTCTAAAGAAGGAAGAAGAAGAGCACGTCAAGTCTAAAGAAGGAAGAAGAAGAAGAGCACGTCAAGTCTAAAGAAGGAAGAAGAAGAAGAGCACGTCAAGTCTAAAGAAGGAAGAAGAAGAACAGGTCAAGTCTAAAGAAGGAAGAAGAAGAGCAGGTCAAGTCTAAAGAAGGAAGAAGAAGAGCACGTCAAGTCTAAAGAAGGACGAAGAAGAGCACGTCAAGTCTAAAGAAGGAAGAAGAAGAAGAGCACGTCAAGTCTAAAGAAGGAAGAAGAAGAGCAGGTCAAGTCTAAAGAAGGAAGAAGAAGAGCACGTCAAGTCTAAAGAAGGACGAAGAAGAGCAGGTCAAGTCTAAAGAAGGACGAAGAAGAGCAGGTCAAGTCTAAAGAAGGACGAAGAAGAGCACGTCAAGTCTAAAGAAGGAAGAAGAAGATCACGTCAAGTCTAAAGAAGGACGAAGAAGAGCACGTCAAGTCTAAAGAAGGAAGAAGAAGAGCAGGTCAAGTCTAAAGAAGGAAGAAGAAGAGCACGTCAAGTCTAAAGAAGGAAGAAGAAGAGCACGTCAAGGCTAAAGAAGGAAGAAGAAGAGCACGTCAAGTCTAAAGAAGGAAGAAGAAGAGCACGTCAAGTCTAAAGAAGGAAGAAGAAGAAGAGCACGTCAAGTCTAAAGAAGGACGAAGAAGAGCACGTCAAGTCTAAAGAAGGAAGAAGAAGAAGAGCACGTCAAGTCTAAAGAAGGAAGAAGAAGAGCAGGTCAAGTCTAAAGAAGGAAGAAGAAAAAGAGCAGGTCAAGTCTAAAGAAGGACGAAGAAGAGCACGTCAAGTCTAAAGAAGGAAGAAGAAGAACAGGTCAAGTCTAAAGAAGGACGAAGAAGAGCACGTCAAGTCTAAAGAAGGAAGAAGAAGAGCACGTCAAGTCTAAAGAAGGAAGAAGAAGATCACGTCAAGTCTAAAGAAGGAAGAAGAAGAAGAGCAGGTCAAGTCTAAAGAAGGAAGAAGAAGAGCACGTCAAGTCTAAAGAAGGAAGAAGAAGATCACGTCAAGTCTAAAGAAGGAAGAAGAAGAAGAACAGGTCAAGTCTAAAGAAGGAAGAAGAAGAGCACGTCAAGTCTAAAGAAGGAAAAAGAAGAGCACGTCAAGTCTAAAGAAGGAAGAAGAAGATCACGTCAAGTCTAAAGAAGGACGAAGAAGAAGAGCACGTCAAGTCTAAAGAAGGAAGAAGAAGAGCAGGTCAAGTCTAAAGAAGGAAGAAGAAGAAGAGCACGTCAAGTCTAAAGAAGGAAGAAGAAGAGCACGTCAAGTCTAAAGAAGGAAGAAGAAGAGCACGTCAAGTCTAAAGAAGGAAGAAGAAGAGCACGTCAAGTCTAAAGAAGGAAGAAGAAGAGCACGTCAAGTCTAAAGAAGGAAGAAGAAGAGCACGTCAAGTCTAAAGAAGGAAGAAGAAGAAGATCACGTCAAGTCTAAAGAAGGAAGAAGAAGAGCACGTCAAGTCTAAAGAAGGAAGAAGAAGAAGAGCAGGTCAAGTCTAAAGAAGGAAGAAGAAGAGCAGGTCAAGTCTAAAGAAGGACGAAGAAGAAGAGCAGGTCAAGTCTAAAGAAGGAAGAAGAAGAGCAGGTCAAGTCTAAAGAAGGAAGAAGAAGAGCAGGTCAAGTCTAAAGAAGGAAGAAGAAGAAGAGCACGTCAAGTCTAAAGAAGGACGAAGAAGAGCAGGTCAAGTCTAAAGAAGGACGAAGAAGAGCAGGTCAAGTCTAAAGAAGGACGAAGAAGAAGAGCAGGTCAAGTCTAAAGAAGGAAGAAGAAGAGCAGGTCAAGTCTAAAGAAGGACGAAGAAGAGCACGTCAAGTCTAAAGAAGGAAGAAGAAGAGCACGTCAAGTCTAAAGAAGGACGAAGAAGAGCACGTCAAGTCTAAAGAAGGACGAAGAAGAGCACGTCAAGTCTAAAGAAGGAAGAAGAAGAAGAGCACGTCAAGTCTAAAGAAGGACGAAGAAGATCACGTCAAGTCTAAAGAAGGAAGAAGAAGATCACGTCAAGTCTAAAGAAGGAAGAAGAAGAGCACGTCAAGTCTAAAGAAGGAAGAAGAAGATCACGTCAAGTCTAAAGAAGGAAGAAGAAGATCACGTCAAGTCTAAAGAAGGACGAAGAAGAGCAGGTCAAGTCTAAAGAAGGAAGAAGAAGAGCACGTCAAGTCTAAAGAAGGACGAAGAAGAGCAGTTCAAGTCTAAAGAAGGAAGAAGAAGATCACGTCAAGTCTAAAGAAGGAAGAAGAAGATCACGTCAAGTCTAAAGAAGGACGAAAAAGAGCACGTCAAGTCTAAAGAAGGAAGAAGATCACGTCAAGTCTAAAGAAGGAAGAAGAAGATCACGTCAAGTCTAAAGAAGGAAGAAGAAGATCACGTCAAGTCTAAAGAAGGACGAAGAAGATCACGTCAAGTCTAAAGAAGGAAGAAGAAGATCACGTCAAGTCTAAAGAAGGAAGAAGAAGAGCACGTCAAGTCTAAAGAAGGAAGAAGAAGATCACGTCAAGTCTAAAGAAGGAAGAAGAAGATCACGTCAAGTCTAAAGAAGGACGAAGAAGAGCAGGTCAAGTCTAAAGAAGGACGAACAAGAGCAGGTCAAGTCTAAAGAAGGACGAAGAAGAGCAGTTCAAGTCTAAAGAAGGAAGAAGAAGATCACGTCAAGTCTAAAGAAGGAAGAAGAAGATCACGTCAAGTCTAAAGAAGGACGAAGAAGATCACGTCAAGTCTAAAGAAGGAAGAAGAAGATCACGTCAAGTCTAAAGAAGGACGAAGAAGATCACGTCAAGTCTAAAGAAGGAAGAAGAAGATCACGTCAAGTCTAAAGAAGGACGAAGAAGATCACGTCAAGTCTAAAGAAGGAAGAAGAAGAGCAGGTCAAGTCTAAAGAAGGAAGAAGAAGAGCACGTCAAGTCTAAAGAAGGAAGAAGAAGATCACGTCAAGTCTAAAGAAGGAAGAAGAAGATCACGTCAAGTCTAAAGAAGGACGAAGAAGAGCAGGTCAAGTCTAAAGAAGGAAGAAGAAGAGCACGTCAAGTCTAAAGAAGGACGAAGAAGAGCAGTTCAAGTCTAAAGAAGGAAGAAGAAGAAGAGCAGGTCAAGTCTAAAGAAGGAAGAAGAAGAGCACGTCAAGTCTAAAGAAGGACGAAGAAGAGCACGTCAAGTCTAAAGAAGGACGAAGAAGATCACGTCAAGTCTAAAGAAGGAAGAAGAAGAAGAGCAGGTCAAGTCTAAAGAAGGAAGAAGAAGATCACGTCAAGTCTAAAGAAGGAAGAAGAAGATCACGTCAAGTCTAAAGAAGGACGAAGAAGAGCAGTTCAAGTCTAAAGAAGGAAGAAGAAGATCACGTCAAGTCTAAAGAAGGAAGAAGAAGAGCACGTCAAGTCTAAAGAAGGACGAAGAAGATCACGTCAAGTCTAAAGAAGGAAGAAGAAGATCACGTCAAGTCTAAAGAAGGACGAAGAAGAGCAGTTCAAGTCTAAAGAAGGAAGAAGAAGATCACGTCAAGTCTAAAGAAGGAAGAAGAAGAAGAGCAGGTCAAGTCTAAAGAAGGAAGAAGAAGAGCACGTCAAGTCTAAAGAAGGAAGAAGAAGATCACGTCAAGTCTAAAGAAGGAAGAAGAAGATCACGTCAAGTCTAAAGAAGGACGAAGAAAAGCAGGTCAAGTCTAAAGAAGGACGAAGAAGAGCAGGTCAAGTCTAAAGAAGGACGAAGAAGAGCAGTTCAAGTCTAAAGAAGGAAGAAGAAGATCACGTCAAGTCTAAAGAAGGAAGAAGAAGATCACGTCAAGTCTAAAGAAGGACGAAGAAGATCACGTCAAGTCTAAAGAAGGAAGAAGAAGATCACGTCAAGTCTAAAGAAGGACGAAGAAGATCACGTCAAGTCTAAAGAAGGAAGAAGAAGATCACGTCAAGTCTAAAGAAGGACGAAGAAGATCACGTCAAGTCTAAAGAAGGAAGAAGAAGAGCAGGTCAAGTCTAAAGAAGGAAGAAGAAGAAGAGCAGGTCAAGTCTAAAGAAGGAAGAAGAAGAGCACGTCAAGTCTAAAGAAGGAAGAAGAAGATCACGTCAAGTCTAAAGAAGGACGAAGAAGAGCAGGTCAAGTCTAAAGAAGGAAGAAGAAGAAAGCATTGACTATTAATCAACAGTTGAATCAAGAAGAAAATCAAATCAGAAAAACAATCAACTGACAATCCATCAAACAATCAACCTGTCAATCACAGGCATAAAGCCTTCTCTTCCTCCCACCTTGAATCATATGTAGATATGAAAGCGCAACCATGTATGCTGATAGACAGAGAGACATTTACACATCCACATATATATATATATATATATATATATATATAGAGAGAGAGAGAAAGAGAGAGAGAGAGAGAGAGACAGAGACAGAGAGACAGACAGACAGACAGACAGAAAGACAGAAAGACAGACAGAGTAAGACAAAGAAACCCTGAACCCAACGTCTCCTCAGCCACAGGTTACGCTTGACTTGACTCAGACAAAGCAGCAGACATTTATATGGCACCAGAACTCTTCCTCACTTGCTGGAACACGAAAGTCTTCATCCGGCAGCGACTGACATCCTTTGAACACGGTGTAGTCAATGTAGTATTTGTCGTAATGTGAGCCAAGCAGCGAGTCGTAGCCAATCATTTCGTAGCGCACTGGAACCCTGTCGTCGACCGTCTGATAGAAATTGTAGATGTTCTTCTTTTGACCGATCTTCGTAACATTTTGCCAGAACGAACAATTCTTACCATCCACCGTTTTATAGCCAACCATCTGCAACACAACAACAATGACAGATGCAACACCAACATTAACACTATCATCACCAACACAACAACGACAGATACAGTCAGATTTAATATGTCTTACTTCAAATTCCATCTGATCAATCTCTTATTTAGAACTCACAAATATCCATCTCTTACAGGTTGGAACCCTGTGAGGTCCAGATCTCTTACCTGGAACCCTGTGAGATCCAGATCTCTTACCTGGAACCCTGTGAGATCCAGATCTCTTACCTGGAACCCTGTGAGATCCAGATCTCTTACCTGGAACCCTGTGAGATCCAGATCTCTTACCTGGAACCCTGTGAGATCCAGATCTCTTACCTGGAACCCTGTGAGATCCGGTAGAAGCGCCTGAGGTGTGACGACGCTGCTCTCCGTTCCATTGACAAGGAAACAGTGCTTGATGTTCACAAATTCCTCCGTTGTCATTGGAGCGACCTTGAAACTCTGACCGAAGTTCTTCGATCCATCACCACCGATCTGATAAGTCTGAACCAAATCTAAAATTTAAACAAAACAAACAAAAAAACTATTTACCAAATCTTACTCCAACACAATAATCTGGTCAAGAAGTTTTAAACCACAGTTTGCCAAATCATCTGGGAAAACAGATCAAATCAGAAATTTCAAATAAATAGCAAAATGTAATTAGAAGAAAAAGATGACATCACAAGTAAACCAGAAAAATAATAATAAAAATCAACTGGAATCATTTCTTTTATCCGTTCAAAACGATCAACATAACAAATTGCACATCCTCATTCATTCATTCATTCTTTCATTTCAGACATCCTTCTCAAAGAAACTTAATCTTAAAAACCATTCCATCAAAAGACGAAGCATTTCAGGTGACATATTGCATGTATGCCAGGCCATCTAGACTTAACAGAATTGAACTCTGTATTTATGTTAACTGACCGTAGTAATCGATTCGACTCCTGTTCTTCTTTCCTTCAAAGTAACCAACGAATGGTTCGTTGATCTCAGCGTACGGAAGTCTTAAGACTCCAGACACAAAGTAGCAGTCTGGCCACTGAGGTGCGGTGGCTGCATGTCCAACGACGACAACAAAAGCAACGACCAACAGCAGGCAACAAGCTGAAAAAGCAACACAGAACAACACACAAAACGTCGATCATGTCTTTGCTTGGGTGTATGAGGACGCTCTATTCTGTTCTAATCTGGGGAACTGCATAATGTATATATCTACTTCATATCGGCAACCGAACCGGTGTACTCTTTTACCAGCCTCTATACAAATCGGGAGAGACTAGAGCACTGTGACCACAGCAGCCAACATACTCTTTTACATTGAATCTTATCGAATGCTAGATAGGTCAACGTCAACATCATTCATTCATTACGAAAATTTATGTAACGCTCTTTCAAGATATCTGCTTTTATATAACTAAAATTTGAAATAGGCCTACAAGATCACAAACAGATGTAAAACAATGTAAACTTGTCTGTAAAATTCGCTTTTCTCCGCCCAATAAAACTAAAAACGGGTTAAATTTAACTGAGCGATATACGAGCCGACACCAAAACAAATCCCGTCGTAGGCCCTAGATACCCACAGAAACCTTATAATAATTAAGTTGGTCTTTATAACTAACTAGTTAATTTATTAAAACATTACGCTACTTTTATTCTGAAGACGTAAAGATTTAGGCTACCTTTTGCATCCATTCTGTCACTGTCGATCGAACAAAGTCTTGCGGAACTACACGAAATGATATTTTCAAAACCAATTATTTATATTAAAGGCAATGCGCGTGATCTAATACCGTATTCTTCTGAAGCGAAGCTCAACTTACACAGCGATAACTCAAATCATCATCATCATCATTACGGTCCATGGGCTCAGTGCCCGTTGTTTGTTTGTTTGTATGTGCACTTGTTATAGCGCCTCTTCAAGCTCTCTACTCAGAGGCGCTCCCGATGCAGAGCGGACACTGCATCGGAGTTTCACGCCGAAGCGCTGAGCAATTGTAAGTGAAGGACTTGCCCAAGGTCCTTACGCGGGGAGGTGGATTCGAACCTCGGACCTTCCGGCTCCAAGGCAACGACGCCACCACTAGACCACCGCGCCCCACGATGGTGTCAATCGCATGTTTCACCGTCAGTCTCCACTTGTCTCTCTCCTGTGCCATTCTGCTCAGTTTGTATATCTCCATTTCGCACCAATCTGTAATGTCGTCCAGCCATTCCCTACACGGTCTTCCCCTAATCCCCGTTCCGTCCATCATCCCAAAGATAGTTTGCTTGACGAGTCTCTCATTTCCCATTCTGCACACATGTCCAAAAAAATTTAGTTTTCTTTCCATTATTATTTGCTTGATGTTTTTCTTATTTCCTACTCGTGCGCGCACCTCCACATTTGTTATTTTGATAACTCAAATAAGTTTTCTTATTATGATTTAAGTCTTCGTCTTTGATTAAATTGTGTTTTGTGTTGCCTACAGATTTTAATTGAGTATGTGTGTTTAATTGCCATAATTGGTGCCCTGAGTAAATACTGTTTGTAGCAATTTATTAATATGGCATAATATCAATGCCAATATTATTATTATTAATATTATTGGTACGCGTCATATGACAATCTTCTCTTCGCTATTTTACAATAGTAATTGTTTATTTAACGTGAGCAGCATTCGCCAGGTGTCGCCAATTTATCGAGTAAGCGTGCACCAACGACCTTATAGTTATGTGTGCACTGGTTTTCCGTTCATGTGACATAAAGCATAATTATGGCTAGGCCTAAATCCGCACCTCTTCTTACCCTGTCTCGTCTGATCCTCCACCTTCCAATTCTCCCCCAGACGACACCCGCTTTAGTAACTGTTCCGCCCCTCTGATTCTATGGCAACCAGACCCGGACCTCCTTTGGACTAATCTTACGGATAAACCTTTCGATTAAACGCAGCGCTCGTGAATAAGCTGGTGCCCCATTATATGTAACATGCTGCGTTCTGCCAGTCGGAAGTGCTGATAAAACGAAAAAAATTGATTGACTTTTAACCAGCGCTCGAGAGGTTTGGAGTTTTCAAGATCAATCTAACTAATTAACTTTCTTACTTACTTACTTTCTTACTTACTTACTCGTCCAATTGACCGAAAGATCCGAAAGTTCGCAGACCATGGCTACTGAAATGATCGCAGTGTTAAAAAGAAAAAATAATTTATTATGACTTATGACTGTAATCTGATGTCTAGTTCCAATAAATTAATTAAATTATACAGTATTAGTAGAAGATATTGTTTATGGAATGAGAAGACAAAAGAAATGGCGCCGTTTGTCTGCATCTAGTGATGCTGTGCATCTGCCTCTCATCAGTTCAGCTGCTGCTGCTGCTGCTGGTGGTGGTGGTGGTGGCTATGTTGATCGATGTAACAGATGAAAGTCAGTCATCTTGTATCTTTGATTCGCTGAGACAAGATGTCTCATCAACCAACGTCATCTATGATCTGAAGTCTGAGACTTCACTTCATCAGATGTCATCAAAGCAAAGACTTCGTCGCAATAGAGAGACACGGTCGACGCTAGATGAACTCTTCGCTCCAATTCGCATCACTTCTTTCTCTTTCGATATGGAATTGAATGCGAACGAAAAGGAAAAGCTTAAATCAGTTATCAACAAATCATTGACACAGATTGAAAACATTTTCTCAGGTTGACATTTGCCAGATTTTTATGTCTAAAGGTCATTCATCTCAGTTGTGTTAGAGTTAGTTTTGTTCAGTCTGCATTTGTTATTAATGTTTTTATTATGAATAATAATTATTACTATTGTTATTGTTATTACTGAGTTTTGTTGAGTGCTATTGCTATTGAGTGCTAATGTTCGGAGGATCGAACCCTTCCTCTCCACATTACAGGTCGAATGCTCTGCTCCTCATCTATCGTTTGTCATTTCAAATGGCAGCTCAAGTTATCTGGAGATGACGAGGAATGATCGGATGAATTGGTAAATTTTCTAGTTGAGATTTTAAATCGATAAATCTCTGTTTTCTGTTTAGTGATTCGAGTGAAGGAACGATTGTTGTTGAGTCGCACGGGATGTTGGAGGAGCTGGACGGAGGGAAACAACACTGGAAGGTGAGTACCCGAGGGGGATGGGGTATTACCATTGGCCAGTGCATGTATTGTTTGTGGTGTCAGATGTGCAAAAGACAATTGACAATGCTGTCTAAGACATGTTCATTGTCTTAGTGATGATAATGGAACTAACTCTTTTGTCTGATCTGAAATAGTCCTCAGTCTGATCTGCAGCTTATTCCTTTTTAGTCGCTTCTCTTAAAGACACCAAAAACCACTCAAAGTGAAGAAGTCCTTTCTAGGGACTTCTAGGTCAAGGTTTAGTTTACTATTCAGTTCCCTTCTAGGAAACCCTTGCACTGAATTACGCTCTAAGTAACTCACATGTCTTGGTTTAATAAATTTTGGGATCCACTGTTGTCGTCAATAGATATTTGGCATTCTAAGTTTTGGTTCTCAGTGGATTTTAATTTTCTCGCCATGAAATATTCAACCAGTGAACTTTCCTATAATTTCCACTTTTATGACCATCACATGAAAAGTCTGTTTTAGGTTTTGTAATAGGTCGACTAAGCGAATAATCGCACAGGTGGGTTGATGTTAAGACAGGTGTGTTTTGTTCCAGATGTAATTCCATCAAGAGAGGTTACAATGGTGAATGGTGCGCCGATGAATTTCAGGTCTGCTGCCAATCCATCAATTCATTTTTTTATTAAATGACTATTTGAATTGCTAAATTTAACGTTTTGAGGCTTTCTAAACTAGCAAGATGTAACTGTTGATGTGGTTTACTGAGAACTGAATCTTGAGCAAGGCATTTGTCAATTGATCTTAACTTGACCTTTGATCTAAACCTTTACGTGAGAATATTCTTTAATATAAATTTAATATCTGAATTGGTTTTAGATTCCAGATGATCATCTCGAACGATTGTACGTTTTCGACGATTCTCATTCGGATCCAATCGAAACGATTTTCGACGACGGACATGGATTGAACGGAACGGACTTCATCCTTTATTCACAATCCATTTCTAGTCATCGATGTAACCACGGAGTAAGTTATAAACTCATAAACTTCTCTTTCTTTACCTTCGCCTCTTCTCGACTCGCTTCTAACCTGTGATTTGCTTTCATGTAGGCTATGGATGAAATAGAGGTGCAAGGTCACTGATGTCAGGTTTCATCAGATCTGTGATAAATAGACGAATGTTGTAAAACAAGTTGCTTCATTCAATGTGTGAATTGGTTTGTTCTATTAAAGTCATCGTATGTTTGGTAACATAGCAACATTTGAAGAGGTTATGGGAAATAAAAGTTATACTAATTAACAACAGTTATGCATTGTATTTTAATTGCTTCAGTATGATGATTTTGAGTTTGGATTTCTTCACCAAATGAAAAACTGAACAGAGACTGCTCATCTGTTTAGAAGTGAGGTCTGAGTTTTAATGTAATCTCACATTTCGTCATTTGCTATAGATCTGGCTTTTGATTTGTCTGAGGTGACATGCAAGATGACAACAGTGACGACGTCACTCAGTGAACCTCTGCTCTACGTAATAATCTGCTGTTGTTGTTGTTGTTGGTCAGGGAGTTGGTCTGAGCGTGATTGCATACGCTACATATTGTCAGTTGGATCAGAACGGTCGACCGATCGCCGCCTACATCAACATTTGTCCACAGACGATACGAGACAATAGCAACAAACTATCCATTGTTAGCAGAATATCTGTTTGCACCACTCCTATTCTAATAGCTCATATTCTAATAACTCCTAATCTAATAACTCCTAAATATTCTAATAACTCCTATTCTAATAATGCCTATATATTCTAATTCCTCCTATTCTAATAACTCCTATCATAATAACTCCTATTCTAATAACTAATAACTTTTATTCATATTTCTTATTTCTCATTACAATTGTGTCGTGGTCTAATGAACAGAGCTTGAACCGCTGGCGCTTCAAAACCAAACAATATAAGGTCTCTACTATTTGATATTGAGCATCTCATTTAATTACATCATTTAATATATTATTTAATTGATCTTTTTGATCTTTTCTTTCTTTAGACCGTTTTACACGAACTTTTTCATGCGCTTGGATTCTCTTCCGATCTCTTCGATCGATTCAAACGATGTTTCCTCGCAGGTAAAGTCTCTCTCTGTCTCTCTGTCTCTCTCTCCATTCTTCTCTCACCTGTCCGTCTAATTTCCAACCTTTAAACTTACGTGGCTCATCTCATCTTGAGGCAAAGCACATTAAGGTGATTTCAAAATCTGAAGAAGATCCACTGTTGATCTGTATTTCCAATTCATCAAACTTATCAGCTGATCACAAATTCATCCAATTGATCTCTTCTTCTATCACAATCTAAATTAAGACGGACCGTGTCTGTTCGTCAAACAGACAATTGCATTGTGTTATGCTCCACTAATTCATAATTCAATAATAATAACAGTTCTGCATCATTGTTTGATGACTTGTCAATTAGACACTATGGAGCTATAGAGAATGTTGAGCCATGTGCAATGCTTAATGCTTATGCTTAATGCTTATGCATGATGACGTATGATGACGTATGATGACGTATGATGACGTATGATGTGTTGATGAAACATCCGTTGATTGAAACAAGTCTCTCGTGCCTGATGACTAATGCATTTGTTGCATTTGTTGTTGTTTGGGTGACACAACGACGACGACGATGATGATGATGATGACGATGATGATGATGATGATGATGATGATGATGACGATGATGCAGCTGATGGTTCGGTGACGTGTGATCGTCGTTATCTTCGTCCGGTTCGTTACATCAACGGAGCGCGACGTCTCGTGACAGACAGAGTGGCGGAAGTGACGTCACGACATCTCAACTGTCACGCCATCAATCAGACGTCATCATCGTCGTCGTCTTTTACGTTTGGAGCGATTCTACAGACCACGGAGGTTCAATTGATTTACTGCATGTGAGCAAACGTAAAGGGAAGATGACCGTCTTTAGTCTTAAGTTGATCGTGACGTCTTCTGCCTGTTATCAGAAATCTATAGCTCTAGAAGGCCATTTTCTTTTTCTACAGAACAACATCAGGGAAACCATCAAAATGCTAACAAGAGAGCCACCATACTTCATTTCTCCCACATTATAGCCTCCGAACAGTCCAGCTTTAAATCCTATCGCCTCTAACATCTTCTTTATTTAGATAATCAACCAACACTACATAGATTTTTTCACAAAAATTCTAAAGACTTTTCATGTTTGTTATAAAATTCAAAGGGAAAATTGTCTGTAAACTTAAATTTCGGCAGATGAAGTTGAAAGATTCATATCTTTCGATCCATTCAAATTTACAGCATGATATGTTGGAATCATATTCTTGTTTCAATCCTATAAATATGAGTAAAATTTTAGAATGATTATATATCAGGCATTAGAGATATATGAAAAACAGTTTGGCTTGCTTCTTATTGAACCACGGTGACAGTACATGCACTGATTTTGGATTTTTTACTTGTATGGAATGTGAACTGTTATATCTAGACTGACTTGTGAATTACTGGATTGATGGATCATACTTAGCAGCAGAGGTGATCATATGGAGGCACCATGTGAATAGTGAATGTGTGTGGGGTGTGCTTATGTGCATGTGTGCGTGTGTGCATGTGAATGTGTTGTTGTTGTTGTTGTTGTTGTAGGGTGGAGAGGTGATGTCTCATTGGGATGCAGCTTTTCTCCATGGATCATTGATGATGCCAACAATAGCACAGGTCTCTTTCTCTCCTCTGTCTCTCTCTACCTTTCATGGATCAGAAATGATCATTTTTAGGAAAGGAGGATGCAGGGTCTTTGTGGTTTCTTTAGGATGATGATGATGGTGGTGGTGGTGGTGGTGGTGGTGGTGGTGATGATGATGGTGGTGGTGGTGGTGGTGGTAGTCGTGGTGGTCGTGGTGGTGGTGATGATGATGATGATGAGGGAGGTGATTTTCCTGTTGCCTTCCTCACAGACACTTGTCAGATGAGATGGTTTTCTAAGTTGCTTGTCTGTTATTTCAGCCGCATCTAATGTTCTTGGACAATATAACTTTGGCGTTGTTTGAAGACAGCGGTTGGTACAAAGTCAACTACAGCTCAGCTCAGGAGTTACGTTGGGGCAAAGGTGAGAAACACACAGCCAGACAATCGTGTCATCTTCTGATTACAGTTTACATGGAGCATTTTCATAAATCACTTTTGCAGATATTGATTGATTTTGGTTGAGAAACTCAGGAGATATTGACGCTTTAATTTCTGTCTGTTCATTTATCTCTCTTGTTTATCATTGTAGTCCTATAAATGATAAATGATTGACAGGTGAGACAATTGATTGATTGACAGGTGAGAGGCAGGTGTTATTTTGATTGACAGGTGAGAGACATGTGTTATTTTGATTGACAGGTGAGAGAATTGATTGATTGACAGGTGAGAGGCAGGTGTTATTTTGATTGACAGGTGAGAGACAGGTGTTATTTTGATTGACAGGTGAGACAATTGATTGATTGATTGACATGTGTTATTTTGATTGACAGGTGAGAGACACATGTTATTTTGATTGACAGTTGAGACGATTGATTGATTGACAGGTGACAAACACATGTTATTTTGATTGACAGTTGAGACGATTGATTGATTGACAGGTGAGAGACACATGTTATTTTGATTGACAGGTGAGGGATGTGACTTTGGTCTGACTTCAAGTTGTCAGTCTGAGGCGAGTTCTCCTTTCTTCTGCCAACCAACGAGGTCAGTGAGGTTAGTGACAGTCGATACATGAATTATTTTCTTGCATTATCAACTAAGAATATCTGTCTTGAGATTTTGTCTTCAAATTTCCTCTCATATGCAGCTCCTCATCATCATGAGTAAGCTATGGCCATGCACAATTGCACATCACTTTAGAGTAATGCTTTAGAAATTTGAAAAATTTACTGTTATTAATTATCCATCTTTATGTCTTTATTAACATTCGTTTTCTAGCATTGCTATAATTAGCAGCATCATCATCATCAGTAGTAGTAGTATATGATTGAGTGTTGTTTGATCGACAGGCAATCATCATCATCATCGTCATCATCATCATCATCGTCGTTGATTGGATGTCATTATCTACGTGAGGATAAAGGACGATGTGAAACAAATCAGTTCCTACATGGTTGCGCAATCTACGACCCTCGGCCAGAGGTCAGTTGGGGTCAATGAAACACCACTCTCTCCACTTCTAGGTCAAACTTCACTATGTCGTTGACAGATCATTCATATGATGATGATGATCATCATCATTATCATCATGATCATCATCATCATGTTGCAATATCTGAAAAATAAAATAATTGGTTATTGTGGAATATGATTAATTTATAACGTCAATGAACTCATATTTTATCACCTTCCAGGGATGACATTTAAATTTCCAGTTACATAATATTAAGCAGATCTGCTCATGGTCTTGACGCTATAGTGCTACATAAATGCATGCAGATGACGTTGAAAGGTATTGTCAATTGTATGAATGTCTTTTGTTGGATGACGACCGTTGTTCGTCGTTGTTCATCGTCATTGTTCATCTCTACGTTGTTCTTAGTCGTTGTCTGTCTGTTGTTGTTGTTTGTTGACAGGACAGTTGTCTGATGTCGCCCCATCTTCATCCTCCTCTGCAGTCGACCAGTGATGATGATGATGATGATGATGATGACGATGATGATGACGACAATGATGATGATGGTTTGTCGTCGTTTGGTGAATCGTTTGGTGAAAACAGTCGATGTTTTCTAACAAATCTCACAACGGTCAGTCTACTTACTCACTCGCATAATATCAAATGTTGTCTTCATAGAAATTTTTAGAGCAATTCAATTGTGTTGACGTTGGTTGACGACCACTTCATCTTGAACTGAAGACATCATTGGCTGATGTTGAAGAGATACAGACAGACACAGACAGACATACAGATACATACAGAGAGAGACAGACAGACAGAGACAGATAGACAGACAGAGACAGACAGAGACAGACAGAACTTAGGATTTCTTCTCGTCCATCTGACGTCATAGTGTATGCGATGTTTTTCTTCTCTTTCTCTGCAATTCAGACGTTCATTGTTGTTTTTCTTATTAGGTCAAAGAAGAAGAAGACAACAATGCGACGATGATGCAACCGCTTGAAGGTCGTTGTTTGCAACGCTGGTGCAACGCAACAAATCATTTGTTCGTCAAAGTCAAAAGCAATTGGACTTTCTGTCCGGCTGGAACCCTGCTTCAGGTGACCAGGGAACCAGTGGGAGTGATGGGGTGGAGTGACTTCTTTGGCACCAGTGTATTAATTAATGCCTTTGCCATGGATCAGTGGTAGATGGTGAGTTTAAAGAGGAGGATGAATGAGACGAGGAGGAGGAGGAGGAGGAAGAAGAGAAGGAGGAGGAGGGCAACGGATATGAAGAGAGAAAACTTGAAGAAGAGGATGAAATGTGAGAATATGGTTTCTCAATCCCAATATTAATTTTTCATTCAATGATTCACAGTTCTTGTTCTTTTAGTTTTGCATCATGTTTTCGTCTTAGTAATTATTAGTTTCTAATGCGCTTAGTGATTTAGTTGCTTTTAGTTCTAGTTATCTCGCCAAGTTTTAGTTTTAAATTAAGGTTAGAATTGTATAAAATAATAATCTGTTGATCATCTGAAATGATTTCTTATCCAGATATCTGTTGCTGGTCACGTGATTGGAGTGATCGAATGTCCAATGGAGGAGGAGGAGGGAGGAGTGCTATGCAGCAGCAGCAGCACTCTACCATCACCAGTCACATTAGCATCACCACCATCATCACCTGGTCCATTCACCTCTCACATCATCACCACCAGCATCAGCAGCAGCATATCAACACCATCCACAGACAAAGGTTTGTCGTCTATTGTTATTGTCTCTCGTCAACACTGGCAATATATAAATCACGATTCAGATTACTATCGACAACACTGACTTTGTTGAGCTAAGATTTCTAACGCCTGTATCTGTCGTCTGTTGATGATATTCATAGTTGTAGTAATAATAGTAATAATAATAGTAATATTGGTTATTATATTAATAATAGTCTTGAAAGGGCGCCACATAAATGCTCATAATAAATAAAATGAATAGTATTTATTGTAATACTAGCGTTCATGATGAATGAATGAATGAATTGTTGATGATCTTTTTTGCAGGAGATGCGTGCAACACGTTGCTGTTGCTGGAGATGTTGTTCGATTCGTTGCCTGTCATCAACAGCAACAGCAGCAACAACAACAACAACAACAGCAGCAACAACAGCAGCAGCCACAACAACAACAACAGCAGCAGCCACAACAACAGCAACAACAACAGCAGCAATAACAACAGCAACAGGTCAAGGGAGGAGATGGAGGAAGGATTGGCGGAGAAGCTGAGACAACGTCTGTTGATGATTGTGATGGCAACACTGGACAACAACAACAACAACAACAACAACAACACATGTTGCAACATTAGCAACGTTGCTTTGGTCGGGTCGCGAAATGCCGTTCAGTTTACACTGACTTTATCCAATCATCAGCTTAAAGATGAAGGTAGAGATTGGGAGAGAGGTAGGGTGGGAGGGAATGGGAAGGGTTTCTGTTTTGGTTATTTTTCGTTTGTGTTCGGTTGATTTATATGGCTCACTAAGAAACACGATTGCTCCATTTCCACCCCAACCCTCTCTTTTCTCTGAGGCACACATGAATCTACAAGAGACATCGTTCAGTTTCTATATACAGTTACCATCCATTCTGTTTGTCTGTCTGTCTCTCTTTTTCTTACTCTCTTTCTCTCTCAATTTATTTTCTAGAGCTCTGTATCTATTTCAGATAGCATGACTAAACCATTGCTGCCTTTGGTGATGATGACAATATTGGTTTTAGATGTGTTGGTGTCGTTGGTGATGGAGTTGCTGAGGAGAGAAGTGGATGCGGGGAACATCTCATTCAGTCTCTTTGGTTCCATTCACACAGCGAATGACGTCAGGTGAGTTGTACCATGCATGATTACTAAGGACAGACAGGTTCATCATCATCATCATCTTCATCATTATCATCATCATCACCATCATCATCACCGTCTTCATCATCACCATAATCTTCATCATCATCAGGGACTTAAGACTATAACTATGTGATCTGATGGTTTTAATTGACTCTTTAAATCCGACCACCATGGCTCAATCCAAATCATTTGCCTGCATTTGTCACTACCTGTGGAATGGAATTACATCATCAGTTCTATCTCTGTGTCATCCTCTCTCGTATTCTTTCATCATCTTTCTCTCGTGTCAAAATCTGCCTTTTCTGTCGGGGTTTAGCGCACTTGGAGCTCTTCTGAAAGGCTCTTGCTGCAAGAAGTGCTTTATAAAATGGTCAGATACAATACAATACAATACAATAAATTTGATTAAGTGGAATTAACTTTTTTACTGCGAACCATCAGAGACCAAGACCAAGTCGCTTTAAGACCATCATCATTAGCTGAGAAGAGAAGACGATGTTATGATTGAGAGTTCTGATCTCGTCGTTGTCTCGTTGTTGTCTGTTGTAGACTGTTGTTTGTCACACGCAGCGTTGCATCTCATTCGATGCCAACGACGACTTTGTTGTCTTCGTTGTCAACTGTCAGTCAGTTGACGTCGTCGTCGTTGTCGACTGTCGTCTCATCATCTGGTTTCATATCTGCCGTTGCGATTGGCAGCGTCGTTTGTGTTGTCATGACGACTGTTGTCGTTGTTCTCTTCGCTCGCTGTTGTCTGACGAGACAACGACGAAAGAAGAAGAACGAGATTCTCTCGACAGAACAACCGTCCTTCCAAGCAACCGTTGTCTAACTCCGTGACCACATCGTCCGTCAACTAACTAATTGTGTTCATGATGACGATGATGATGATTATGGTGATGATGATGATGACGACGACGACGAAGATGTAGTTCATTTTCTAATCATGTGTTCAGAAGTGGATGAGGAATGCAGAGAAACAGACAGACAAAGGGAGAGAGACCATTGAATGTGGGCTGTGTGTGTGTTTATGTGTGCGTGTGTGTACGTGTGTGTGTGTGTGTGTGTGTGTTTATGTGTGCGTGTGTGTACGTGTGTGTGTATGTGTGTGTGTGTGCGTGTGTTTATGTGTGCGTGTGTGTACGTGTGTGTGTGTGTGTGCGTGTGTGTACGTGTGTGTGTGTGTGTGTGTGTGTGTTTATGTGTGCGTGTGTGTACGTGTGTGTGTGTGTGTGTGTGTGTGACTGTGTGTGGGTGTGTGTTGTGGGGACCAGTTGATGACTGGAGAGTCTTCTATTTTCAGATTGTGCGTTACAGATTGGGGTTAGGGTTAGGCCATAGCAACAAAAAACCAATGTGGCCTTATTATACAATGGAATATCATTATGATTATTCAGTGGGGCCTTATTATTCAGTGGGGCCTCATTATGGTCCTCATCAATGAACAATAGGTTGCAGTGTCTGTGCTAGCCGTCAGAATTTTATTTCTATATTTTTTATAATAAATGCACAACATTTGCACCGTCAGATGTGAATAAACTTTTAAAAATTTCTTTATTGGTGAATGTCAATCGAGAGAAGAGCGACAGCCGTTCAAATGGCCGCCCTCTCATCATCTCTGTATTAGAATATTAAATTTTATAGAAAACCATCCGAGATATGTCCGTCTCTTGCTCCATCTATCGAACGTAAACGGCGTCTGTTCCTCTCTTGCGTCATTCGCTAGGTGGAGCAAGTGTCGCTCTTGTCTGCATATTATGTATTAAATTTTATGCATAATAAATAATTGTATACATAGCAGGGTGGAGATGATTTAAATCGGTTGATTTAAATCATTGATTTAAATCACGATTTAAATCGGTAATAAAAATCACGATTTAAATCGAATAGTGAAAATAAATTTCAATCAATGCTTTTGTGCCACACAACATGCAGACCGCTTGAACCAAGAAACTCTAACTGTTGTCTATCAACTGTTGACTACAACAGCTTCATCGGCTGGCATTGAGAGAGTCTTTTCTTCATTCGGCCTCGTACATTCAAAACTCCGAAATCGACTTGGAATTGAAAAAGCAGGAAAGCTGGTGTTTCTTTTCAAACTTATGAACAAGAAGCCTAGCAGGAGAAGATGAACACTTGTATTGTGACTAAAATATTTTACATCTGAATGACAGCAGTTACTGGTGACTAGCACTAGCAGTGACCTTATAATATTAGTACCATAGTGTTCTAGTTTGCAAGGTGTGACTGACTCAGTAACTTAACCACTTAGCCTTCATAGCGATCTGATTTCACAGTTTAACAGAACATTGACTTCTTCATTGGATTTAAGTCATTTAACTGATTGTTATCGATCGCACTATTAGTATTAAGTATATATACCACTTCAAAGGTGTTAATTTGTATTGTATAACAGCAAAACTAAAGAAGGTAATAATTGTTACCAAATACCAAATATCAGTTACAATAATGCATAGTGGCTTGATACCCACATGGAGGCAGTAAATCCAAACTTAGAACGAGTAGAAAGAAATCAGATTAAAAAATTTTAAATCGAATTTTTTATTTTTAGTTAAAAAGTCATGATTTTTATCCACCCTGTATTGTATAGCTGTAGAATTAAAGGTAAGAACTGTTACCTAATGAAGCATGTGACTTGATACCCAGAAAAGGCACTACATACAAAATACGAACTATAAGAAAGAAATCCGATATAAATCAAAAAAATCCGATTTAAATCAAAAAAATCCGATTTAAATCAAAAAAATTCGATTTTTTGATTTTTATTAAAAAAATCACGATTTTTATCCACCCTGATACATAGTCTTCCCTTCCTTCAATAATATCTCGCTTTCCTCTGTGACTTCTTCTGCTTCGGTCAATAATTATTGTTGCGGGTCAACCAACGTCTTCCTTCCTTCCTTCACCACTTTCTCCTCTCTTAATTTTCCTCATTCTTCTTTTCTTCTCTTCCTCGTCGTCGTTTTGTCCCTTCTTTCTCTCCTCGTCCATTTATCCTCTTTTCCCGTATTTTTCTCATATTTTCTTCCTCTTTTTCCGCCTCTTTTTCTCCTTTTTTCTCATATTTTTCTCATATTTTCCCCATATTTTTCTCCTCTTTATCTCTTTTTTCTCATATATTTCTCATATTTTCCCCATATTTTTCTCCTCTTTATCCCTCTCTTTTCCCACCTACCTTCCTCCTAATTCGAAACAAGAAAACATCCCATGCAGGACGGAGCAGGAACACCCGTCGTCCACCGGTTGAACTGCCGATGCCGCTGCTGCTGCTGGTGAGTGCTTCTCCCGCCC
>OX243822.1:120000-142500 GCA_945859605.1 Lumbricus rubellus
GAGTGAATGTTGAGAGTAGGCTAGTTCCCAGACCAATGCAGAACAATACGGGCACCCAACAAAAGGTTAATAACCACAACCTCCAGGGGCAAGCCAGTATAGTTGGCGGAGAACCGACTGGCGCTATCGAAGTTGAGTCATCACAGCGCCAGAAGATCCCCGTAGCCAATGGAGAACCGCGAGTCGACGCACAGAATCACCACCAAGCCAGTATAGTTGGTGGAAGAACCCGGGACGAGACAACTGTACTTCTGCAGCCAACGGTAAGCGAGTGAGCCAACGAGGAATCGAACCCACGACAGCATTCGAACTTTTCAAGAAACTCGAATTCTACATGAAGCTTTCTTAACGAACAGCGGTCAACTACATAAATATCAGCGCGGGACTTCTCATTTACGAGAATACCGACAATAAATAGCAAAGACTATCAGAACCGGGGACGACGACCCACTGCTCCAGCCAACGCCACTTCATAGAACAATAACTAAAGTCAATGAGCGACCACAACACTACAACCTCCGATGCCGCAACAACAGGTCAGTGTCTAATCCTCGCACATCACGTTCTTCACATACCGACGACGAATCCGCAACGATCACCAACGTCCACTGACACCGACCGATGTACCAGCCGTGGTCCACTTTTCAGTCTTCGATCAACGTATCTGACCAACCATCCATCCGTCCCCCACCCAGCCACCCAACGCCATCACTAATTCACGTCTGCGATCGCTTCAAACAGGACGACGGAGGCCCTCCGGTCTTCCGCGCCAACATGTCAGCGAGACACGTCAACACGCCATTGCCACGCATGACTGCGCGGTACGACGGACGTCAACTGCTGTTCCGGTAACCACCATGCATCACGCGTCAACTCACGGTAAACTACATGATCATTTCCACTTTCGCTTCCACTTCTTCTGGTCCTCATCGTCACGCATACCCTTAGCTTCCCGTCGTTCATTCATGGCCTATTCCGTTCACGCTGAATACACTCTGTTCCCTCAAGACTGACAACGGCTACGTCATCATCTTCACGTCTGTGCCCTGTGCTTTTCATCAACTCTGTCCGGAGAATTGCTGGAAACTTCCGAAACTGGACCGCAGAACATTACAGTAACATTCTATTATTATTATCTACATCATTATTATTAAACCTATTATCATATTTGAGATACATATTTCTTTTGATGGGTCACAGGACCATGCGATAGAATAGACTACCCTTGCGTTGTGCTAAATGCATCGAATGCGATAAAAATATATATATAGTCCGTATGAGAATTACGAATATTATTTTAAAGTACTCTATGATTTTAATTGGAAACCTCATTTCTCGGTATTCTTTGATTACGAAGGGGTTAGAGTTTTGTCATTTCTTTGACTTCCCGTTGAAGTGCTAACTAAGATCTTTTATTTTGGTTACATCAGTATTTTCTCCAAAGGCCTTGTGCTTTACACAGCCATGATTAAGTAAGGTTTTTGAAATGTGGATCTAGTCGCTAATTTTGATTTACTATCAGTTAGACTGCATAGGCATATGTCTATATGCAGAGTTACTTTTTGCCTATCACGTTTTTAAAGGTCATTTGAATAAGCGTTCTGTTAGACCATGGCATAACAGGCTAAGGTCCACATCTAGTTTGTCAGCTATCAGCAAATAACTTCTCTATATTTATAGTGCCATACATTGCCCCAATTCTACGATCATGCATGCGGCCCAGTTCTGTCTGCCGACAACAAGTCCATGAATATTAGTTATCCGACCACAGACACTCATAGCCAGCATACACCCCAAGCCTCGCCTAGGCGGAGCAAACAGCTACTGTTTAACACGCATACACACAGATACTGGAATTTAGACATGATGTTGATACACCCTGGTCCATTGTAATACCGATCCCTATTTCATTTCAACGAGTAAATTGCATAATTATTTGTTGCCCATGTTTGAGTGAGTTTATGAGCAGCATTTGAATTTCGTATGAATGGAATCTACAGATCTTGACAAATAATTTTGATTGGAATTCATTGACTGGGCATTGACTGTTGAGTTATTCTTTGCGATGGATGTTACGTTACTGATTGTTTTTCTCGACTTGCGTTTATAGTTATCGTAATGATCATGATTATAAGTATCATGGGACAGTGTTAAATCACTTTATAAGTATTTACAAGTTTCCATCAATTCAGGTGTCGCCGAGAGAGAATTGTTCATGAGATAATCAGCTATAATTAATTTTATTTCAGTGACAGTTCGACCTAGGTTTACGTTTTCCATTTTTTTAAGAAGACATTTTTAATTTACGTTATTGAAATTTAGTGCAGTTCAGGGCATTGCTTAAGCTAATGATAGGCGCCTGAGAATAGGATACATGAGATTAATGCCTACCAGTAGCGGAGGTACGATTAGTAGTTCTGCAGAGTATCAAGAGATGAGCCTAAGATTAGAAATGCTGCAAGGAAAGTATAGCAAAATCTTAGAGTGTCGAGAAGGACGAGATGAGTAAAGATAATAGCCTTAATGTCCAAAGATGCTACGAAACGCTGATGAGTCATTAATGTCCAAAGATGCTACGAAACGCTGATGAGTCATTAATGTCCAAAGATGCTACGAAACGCTGATGAGTCATTAATGTCCAAAGATGCTACGAAACGCTGATGAGTCATTAATGTCCAAAGATGCTACGAAACGCTGATGAGTCATTAATGTCCAAAGATGCTACGAAACGCTGATGAGTCATTAATGTCCAAAGATGCTACGAAACGCTGATGAGTCATTAATGAACAAAGATGCTACGTCAAAGCTGATGAGTCATTAAGAAGGTAACATATAGGGCACGAGCGTAGGTACAAACGACTCGAAGGAATGAGGTCTTGGACCTTAATAATAAATTCCAGCCAGAGGGTGTTACAGTGAAATAAGACAAGCATACAGAATTAAATGCATAGTGTCTTAGGCGGAGCAGAACGCATATAGAGAATCTTGATTGATGAAGTGCATTGATGAATTGCGGAATTGAAGTGACGAACAGCGGAGCAAATGTGAACTTTTAAAGGTAGCGTATTCATGAGCATTCGATAGATGGCGCCTATTATGATAAATTAACACCAGAGCTTAGCAACTGTCAGAGTAAATTAACGTTTCAGCAGAATGCAGGAGGGTTATATTGTTGACGAATGAGCTGATGTAGAGCAGGGTTCATGCATCGACCGTGAGGGTTATAGGGTGTTTACAGAGGAAGGACGCTAGTGCGGTACACGGATCCTAGTACCTCTGTTAAACAGGCAGGAGTCATACCAAAAGGTTATCAGGGCGTTTCTCCCCCGCTCGCGAAGGCACAAGTGGCACGGTGGCTGCAGTACCTATGACTCAGGAGACCCGATGTCATCCTTACGAGACTTATATAGTTTAAAGCAATGCATTTGTTCTGTTTTATATTGGTTACGTTCAACAGTGTACCGTTTGTTTTGTGCTAGGGTCATCATCTTAAGCCTATAATAATTTGTATGAACCTCTTGCAAACATTTTTTTTTCATTTTCCTTACATAATATCATAATGATTATTGAATTTATTTTACTATGCATATACTTTTATTGATAGAAGAACGTTTAAATTAATTATCATTATTATTATGCGGATGGTGAAGAAGTGTAGACTCACTTTGTTATTTAGAGTTTTCATGTATTTCGAGATTGCCTTGTTGTGCCCGAATCGTTCATGAGACATTTAGATAGACTTAGTAACTTAGTATTATTACAGTGACATACGCACGTAGACAGACAATCAGTTAGAGAGAAGGAGAGACCGAGACATTCAGCGACACAGATACATAGACAGAGATAGAGCCAGTGACGGATAACCAGATAGAAAGACGCATAGAGACAGAAAGGCTCGTAACTGCCATAGGGACAGAGAAAGAGAGAGACAAACAGATGGACGGATAAATACAGACGTTTACAGTGACAGACAGACTGACCGAAACAGATAGATAGAAACCTAAGCAGAGAGAGAGAGAGATTGATGGACAGATACACCGAAAGAGGCGCAGACAACGACACATAGACAGACGGATAAGTAGAGACATACAGGGACAGAGAGAGAAAGTGTGAGGAAGAGACAGAGAGATAGACGGACCCACCGAGACAGATAGATAGCAACACGGACACAGACACGCAAAGATAGACTGTCCATCCACTCCACCCGTATCAATATAGCAGGCATAGACAAAGAGTTCATGGTATAATATTTTACACGCTGGTTTTATTTAATTCAACGAGCATACACAGTAGGACAGAATAACGCATACGTTGAACGTTCAGGTATCAGCAGTATTTCCAGGAAATGGCGTTGATTGTAATACAGATGGTTTTTTTTATTCGGTGGTTAGACTAACAAAAGTGTTTGCAATAGCATGCAGGTTTACAGTAATATGTGCATGGTTACGCACGTATTGCACCGCATTTCCGCACAATCTTCTCCGGAACGATACTGTCTAGATTTTGTCTTATGGTTCAATTTGATATTGCCAGTCAGGGTAGTTAATTAATTGTTTAAGGAATTAGTTGAGTAGTTGACTGAGGGGTAAGTTACGTAAGTGCGTGGGTAAGTAATTAGGGAATTAATTAGCTCTTGTATGTGGCAGGGGCCACAAACTTCCGTAGTAGGGGGGTCTGTGAGGGCGTGGCTGAAGCAGCTTGCTGTGGCAGACAGACTAAGAGGCAGACGTAAGAGAAAGCCTGGGGAGGTAGGCTAGGCTTAGCAGACAGATACAGCAAGGCGTAATTGATACTTCCTTATAGGGAGCTACAATACGAACCAAGCAAGCGAGGTGTAATTGATACTTCCTTAAAAGGAGCTACAAGACGAACCAAGCAGGTAGGCTAGGCCAAGAAGGCAGGTAGGCAGGAAGAGGAAGGTTTTGGAGGACAGAACCTCGGAAAACCCTTACAAGGGAAATTCAAGGGAAGACAGACAATGGGACAGACAGCGGATAGGAGCTAGGCATAGAGCAAGCAGGCAGACTAGGGATTGGCGGAGAGAGCAGTAAACAAATTTGATAGGGGAAGACACAGTAAGACAGAGCAGTGCAGGGCAATAAGAGAAACATGGAAAGTCAGACAGACTAAGAGATAGGGTAGTTTAGATGTCAACACCAAGACGAAAGAAAATCTGAGTGGATTTAGTCAAACCACAGACATTGGTATATACTAAGGCGTGTGGTTATGGCGTGGTTAACTGAGTTACCCACACAGACAGAGAGACAGACTCGCGCACTCCATACACATAGGAATAGATAGACAAGAGACAGACTAAGACACAAGTAGACAAACAATTAATAATACAAAAGTTGTTTCTTAGACAAACTTATATAGGTATACGTCTGTATTGCATGTTTAGATTTCTATATAAGCGAATGGTTGTTTCTGAACTGGATCTTTGAGTAGATCTTGTGCTGCGATTACACCGTGGTACAGTAAAAACAGTATATTAAGGTTTAAATAATTATTTCATCTTGGAGAATGAACGATATCAACCTGAAATAAACAGAAACAAAACGAGTACACAGTGTTACGATAAAGGAGAGTGAATGTTGAGAGTAGGCTAGTTCCCAGACCAATGCAGAACAATACGGGCACCCAACAAAAGGTTAATAACCACAACCTCCAGGGGCAAGCCAGTATATATATATAAATGTGTATATATATATGTATATATATGTACATATATATGTATATATATGTATATATATATATATGTACATATATATACATGTATTATGTAGTTGGCTTAGTTATATATTCTCATGCCTTCGTCGGTTGCCAGGTGCATGCGCATGCGCAGATAAAATGCCGCCGTCTACCGATTGGTGTCGCTCTAAATCGCATTCAGTGTTACTGCAGAAAATATATATATATTTATATATACATTTATTTATATATACACACACATAATGTACATGTATACATATATTTATACATAGTCCATGCTGTAGTTGTAACCGCAGCCATCTCTCTCTCTCTCCCCCTCTTTGACTTTGTCATTGGCTTAAATTTAATATATAGTTTAGGATCGTATATACGTGCTCTTGTCATGGCGCCCCTTCATTCCAGGTATTTCTACTCAGAGGCGCTCGCGATTGCAGCGTGGACACTGAATCGGAGTTTCACGCCGAAGCGCATGAGCAATTGCGGGTGAAGGACTTGCCCAAGGTCCCTACGCGATGGCTTGAGGTGGATTCGAATCTGCAACTCTCCGGCTGCAAGGCAGTGAACATGCCCACTACACCATCGCACCCCACAAGCAAAGTTCATAGAGTATATATATATATATATATATATATATATATATATATATATACAACTGGATTTGCCGATCTCCAGTCTTCCTCCTCTCTCCATCTCCATCACTCCAAAGCTATAGTATATATATATATATATGTATATATAGACTATAATCATATATCATGATATATGTATAATATATATATATATGTTACAATATGTATGTATATATATATTTATGTAGCGTATACACTAGCTCTGTGAACTAATACTTGAACGATGCATATACTGCCGTGATGTACTTATTTATATGAGTTACAGAATCAATTTCTTCTGCCGAAGATTTGCCAACTAACTAAACAAATCTACGCCAGACCCATGCTGCTGCATGCTGCTGCCCTATTATATATATATATGCAATATATATATATATATGCAATATATATATATATATATATATATAAGTAGAATCGATGCATGTGTTGATAGTGTGTGTCGTTATTGGTGGGACGCCGTGCCTTGCCTTGCATGCGTTTATTCTCCTTCTCTCTTTCTCTCTCTATACATGTAGATATTATGCTGCTATTAGTCGGTTCTAACTGTTGTTATTCGATGTGAACACTAACAGATACAGTCTTTCAAAGTCAACAACGCAACCGTGTTATACATACAACCAGTCGTATACACGTACGTATATCGACGGAGAGCAGGAGGAGGAGTAGATGGGGGGAGGAGTAGATGGGAGGAGTAGGACATAGGGGGAGGGACGTATACATGAGGATAAGATAGAGAGGTAAAGTGGAAGGGCATGTGATAATATATCTGCAGCTGGGTCGATCGTCTGTCTTTATATTATCTGGTCTTGTTATCTGGTCAAATTATGGTAAACGTATCCATGTGTAACAGCTTATAGACTCAACTCCCTCCTTCCCGAACTCTCTCCCTCCGTCCCTCCCTCTCTCCCTCCCTCCCTCTGGCCCGTCGGCCGCCATCTTCCCTCTCTCCTTGTTTCTTGTGAGACGGATATTTTCTTCTTCTTCTCCGGTCATGACGTCCTATTTGTTGCCAAACGTATCCTGTTCTGTACGGTGGCGCCACCAATTAGCCACTAATGTTGCAGACCAGACATCGCACCACCGTCTCATGTGCATGCATGTGGCGGTGTTACAAGGTACAGACAGACTGACAGACAGACATACATACATACAGACAGACAGAAAGACGGACGAACAGACAGACGGATGGATGGACGGACAGACGAACAGACAGACAGACAGACAGACGGATGGACGGACAGACGGACGGACGGACGGATGAATGGATGGATGGAGTGACCTGTATAATAGTGTGAGCTTATATATTTCGTTGAATCGAAATTAAATTAATATTATTGACATCATTCATTTTTACATTTGAATTTAGAGTGAGAGTTTGGGTTTCCATAAAAGACAGACACAGCCTGACAAAGCGAGACAGAGTCAGACAAAGGCAGACAAAGGCAGACATAGCGAGACAGAGGCAGACGGACAGGGACACAGACACAGACAGACAGACTGAGTGATGGAAGGTAGGGATCGTCCAGTATTTAATCAAATATCAGCATTTGCCGTTGGACATTGTGGCTGCGGTGTGTCTGCTGTCTCTGTCCCTTCTCTCTGTCTCTTTTTTCCAATCAGCCGAGACAGAAACAGAGAAAGAGAGAGAGCGACGTATATACATGTATATATATACGTCTTATATATATATACAATGTCATGTGTGAACTTGTTAGGCACCTGCTCCCTTACATGGCACGTCTAATTCCTCATATATATACAGGGTGGGCCAATAGGAATGCAACAACTTTGACGCCTTATAACTTGAATAATTTTTATCCGAACACTGTGATCAATATACTAAATTGAAGGTAATTATCCATTCTACTACTGTGTCAAATCTTGCGCTGATATACGGCACCGTTTAAATAAAAATATTGGTGCGACGCACACCTCTCAATTTTGAATGTAAATAATGAACATCATGGCGCCGCTCACGGAAGAGGATAGAATTTTAATCAGAATCTTAAGAGTAGAAAACGAATACAAAGCACACCAGATGTTGATAGAATTCCCTTATAGAAAATGGAATAAATATGCTCTACATCGATTGATTAAACAAATTGATGCCACGGGAACGTCTAACAGCCGCAACTGTTGTCGCAAACGTTCTCCCGCCGGCGCATCGTTCACGTCATACGGTTGCCTATCTGAACGCTAACGTACCAGAGTTTATTGAACCGGAGAACTGCATGGCCACCGAACAATCCGGACTTAAACCCGGTTGACTATTCGTTCTGGGGTTGTCTTCAGCAACTGGTCTATCGTGAACCGATACGACGTCGTGACGTTGAACATTTGAAAAAATTGATTGTTTACTGCTGGTTGAAATAACCCGAGCACTGCATGGTGGCCTCAGCCATTGATCAGTGGTCGTCTCGTGTCCATGCTGTCATTAAAGCACGTAGTGGACATATTGAATATTTGTTTGACTTATGATAAATTCACTCAAGATATGAATTGATATTAATTGTTAGAACTAGTGATTGTTTAGAATTGAGTCATTGACATATTAAGTTTAAGACTTTTGGTTTTTTCTTGCAGTTTCATGGCAAAAAAGGGACATCGAACATTAATAGCATTATCTCAAAAAGTCGTAATAGTATCTCTTAGATATTTTGCAGATTGATAAAATGGATAATTATGTTCAATCTGATATATAGGCCAAGACGCTCAGATAAAAATTGCTTAAGTTATAAAGCGTCAAAGTTGTTGCATTCCTATTGGCCCACCCTGTATATATATATATATATATATATATATATATATATATACATATATATATATATACACACATTCATTCTCCATCTCACCTTCTCACTCTTCTCACTTCTCTGAATCTCTTCCATCTTTCGTCACCGCTACAACCTCATAATATAGTCAGAGCGGCTTCTTCTTCTCATGCACTTCTTATACTTCTCATACATGTCCTTGCCTTAACCACTGTCATCATCATCATCAGCATCATCATCATCAGCATCATCATCGTCAGCAGCATCATCATCATCGTGCAGCAGCAGCATAGGTAAAAACTGCCACAGATCATCCTAATAATAATAATAAGTTCAAACCATTGCTGCTCTATAGAGCAATATGCGCTGCTGCGGGGCTCCAACTTATTCACGAGCGATATACGTCTCGTCGTGCATGTCAAGAGAAGATGCAGCCATATATGAGTTTGCGTTTGTGTTTGCATGTGCGTGCGTGGATGTGTGGCTTGGATGATTTTCGTTGAGAGGGGAGAGGAAGGGAGGAGGGAAGAGAGGAAGTGATGGAGGGGAAGTGATGGAGGGAAGGGAGGGAGGGGAGGGAGGGGAGGGAGGTAAGGAAGGGAGGGGAGCTTTGGTTCGTTAGAGGGGAAGAAGGTTTCTCGTGGAAATCGAATTTCCGTTGGAATGATGAGACAAAAGAAGAAGAGGAAGAAGAAGAGGAGGAGAAGGAGGAGTGGGAGGAGAGGGAACGGAGGACGATGACGACAAAGAAGAAGACTTGCATGACATCGCTTCCTAAGTTTCGTCTCCAATTCATACACTTTTCTAACTTCCCATTGCAATATCTCTTCTTCTGTCTGTCTCTGTCTCTGTCTGTCTCTGTCTTTGTCTGCTTCTGTCTCTCTTACTAAATTACAATTCGGGTTGCATCAGAATCGCAATTGTGAATTTATATAGCTCCACTTCAAGTGAAACTGCTCAGAGGCCCTCCCGACCTGACTGCACTAAATCACAATCCAATTTAATAAGAGAATGATTTTCAAATGCTTGCAGAAAATGTGCAAAAAGACGATGAAATTCATTACGGAGAATGCAGCTTGCTATAGACAACTTATTCCAAAAAGTTGGGACGACCAAATACACGAGAAACCTTTGTGAAGGTGGAGAGCGGATGGAAGTTCAATGTATATTATGGATAACCCAAGTAATCTGGAACAGAGAGCCCTGATATAGGCACACGCATGCAGTTGCACACAAAGTTCACTATATCTGAGCTTGGACTTTACACCAAACTCATCGGGATTTAGACGAATTATCGACATGTGAATTGGCGCTACAGAAATTGATAAAAAATGACTATGCGACAAACGTAACCAATCACTGTCTGCCTGTTTGTGAGACAGAGACGTATACTATAGAGGAACAGAGAGGGAGAGATAGAGAGAGAGAGAGAGAGAGAGAGAGAGAGAGAGAGAGAGAGAGAGAGTGAGTGAATGAGAGACACACACAGACACACAGACAGACAGAAAGACAGAGAGGTAGAGAGAGACAAAGAGTGAGGGAGAGTAAAAGAAAGAGAGAGACAGACAGACAGACACACATACAGATAGAATGAGAGTGTGTATAGGAAAAGCCTAACATCGTAAAGAATCGACATGTCATATTATTATACATATTTTCTTCTTCGTCGTCGTTGCTTATAAATTCAGTCGACGTTTTTCTTCTTGTACAATGGACGCAAACAAAGAGCTTTTGTAACTCTATCTATGACTATTATTATAGACAGCGTTTCGGACAAATGGATGGATGGATGGATGATAAGCAGATTGCAAAGGATGCATCCTCCTCCTCCTCCTCCCTCCTCCTCCTCCTCCTCCTCCTCTTCCTCCTCTTCCTCCTCCTCCAGTTCCTCCTCCTCCAGTTCCTCCTCCTGCTCCTCCTCCTCCTCCTCTCTTATGCTGTATGCTGTCATCTAGCGGCAGGCTGCTGCTGTAGGGCGTCGATTGGCGCTCCATAAACTGGTTATTAGACGCCAACATCACTGACCAGATTAGCCCACGTTACAAGATATATAAGCCCCATTGACAGTACAACAAACACTGATGGACAGACCCACAGACACAGACGGACAGAAAGACAGACGGACAGAAAGACAGACGGACAGAAAGACAGACGGACAGAAAGACAGACAGACAGACAGATGAGCATGCAGACAGACGGATGTCATGACTTGTTTCGGTCAATTTGTCGCAAATGCATCAAAGTCTTTTTCTTCTTCGTCCATCGTTTTCATGCAGCGTCAACATCCGTTGACGCATTGATGCATGGATGGATGGATGCAGCTTCCGTTGATGGGTGGATGGAATTATTCAGTTTGTGGATAAGTTGTTCATTGCGTCATCGCTCCATTCATCCTCCGCATTATCATCATCATCATCATCATCATCATCATCATCATCATCATCATCATCATCATCATCATCATCATCATCATCATCATCATCATCATCATCATCATCATCATCATCATCATCATCATCATCATCATCATCATCATCATCATCATCATCATCATCATCATCATCATCATCATCGTCGTCGTCGTCGTCGTCGTCGTTGTCGTTGTCATAATAATAATAATAATAATAAAAATAATAATAATAATAATAATAATAATAATAATAATAAGCACTTTTGTTCTTCCTGATCTTGACATGGATGGCCACTCCAGAGTTAAAATTGCTTATTAATATCTGACACCTGAGGGATTATAGATACCTCGGGTAATTTAAAAAAAAAAATAATAATAATAATAATAATAATCATTATCATCATCATCGTCGTCATCATCATCATCGTCATCTTCTGCATCGCATAATTTATAACTTATATAATCATGAGGCTTATAGCTTCAAGTAAAAAGGCACAAACAATTCAGTCAAGCGCCGAACCTTCAAAATATATGTGCACTGCATATTTATAATTATGTGTATATGTAAATTATTTATAACATGTCCATATACATGTACTGTATACATAAAATGTAACATTATTTAAGTGTAAATGTGTACATTTTATATATATGTATGTACATATATGAATGAATGGAGTAATGATGACTTTTATCTTGTGACCGGTCAATGAATGAAATTTCGCCAAATATCATATTACTCTGTTGTAAGCGGAGAAGAAGATGGAAAAGGAGATGATGATGATGATGACGGAGTATAGGAGGAGATGATGATGATGATGATAACGATGGTGTGAGTGCTGCATTGGCATAAAGTCCAATCGACCTTTCGAACAACTCTCTCTTCTCTCTTCTCTTTTCTCTCTTTCCAGTCGCAACCAATCTCAACCGACGACGACGACACTGGAACTGATGATGACCAACGACCAACGACCGCCATACATATATAAATCTACGACCAGACGATGGCGACCTCCTACCCTCCCCCACCCACCCTTCCACCCCTCATCCAACCACATCACGACCACCGACAGTAACCGCTACATATATATATATATATATATATATATCATAGGCATGCACCGGTTCCGAACTACCGACCGTTGCCCTAAATGGACGTCACAATAACACTCCGAAGGATATACATGTATTATACAATATATACATGGATATATATACAGCAACTCTCAGTCAACATTGGCATAGTATACGCGTGTAATCCGATATTTATATATGCATATATGTATATATATATATATACATATGGTTGTGCTGCTGATATATGATGAGTGCATGCATGGCGGTGCATGTGATGTAAGTGAGAATTGACATTTCAGGTCGTCGTTGACGTCGTTGATCGGTCAATGTTAAGTGGTAATGTGAAGAAAGCCATCCACTCACCTATATATATATATATATATATATACTGTATTATATTTATACTCAATTTGTCCTTATTCTGTACATACATATATGCATGTATATAGAACACATTATATATGTATGATGATGTATACGTACCTATGCTTGTATGTATATATTCATTTACGTATATATATATATATTCATGATCCATTATGCAACGTATACCATTCATTACTGTTCATCAACTATCAAATCCCTATAGTAATATATATATTTTATACACATAATACTATATGGGTTTAATAGTTGATGGACCGGAATGAATGGTAGGGTTAGGGTTAGGGTGCATGCATAATGGATCATGAAGGCACATTAGCTTTTTTAAGAATATCTTCTATAGCATTTCTAATGAATGACAGGTGTATAGATGCATATGCATCTAATGTGTGTACTTATGCTTGTATATATGTATACCTAGATATACATACATGTATATACGTATATATTCATTTACGTATATATGTGTATATATATAACACTATAGGGATTTGATAGACGATGGACCGGAATGAATGGTAATTGTTTTAGGTCGTGCGCTGCTTGATCTGCTGCTCATCTCAATTGACTGCTGCTGCTGCTGCTGCACTTAGCATCTCTGCTGATGCTGCTGCAGCTGCTGCTGCAGCTGATGCAGAGAGTGATGTGCATGATGCACGGCAGGTGGCCAGTTGGTTGGTTGACTGATGGTGATGATGATGATGATGCGCCATTTCCTTCTTGCATCACCACCGGCTGCTGCTGATGATGCTGCTGCTGCTGCTGTAAATATAGTCACTCGACCTCTGATTGCTGAAGATGGTGGTGCACGGGAGATGGCTGCGCCGTCTTGGATGAGAAGGAAAAGGAGGAAGAGGATGAGAAGAAGGAGGAAGAAGAGGAAGAGGAGAGAATGGACTTTTAAGTCAGAGATGTATACAGTCTTTTGATATCTGAGGTCGTCGATTGAGGTCAACTTAATTATTTACCGTGTTGGAATACGACGCAATCGACACGCTTCACTGAACAGCAGCAGCAGCTATGCAGTCGAGCTAGCGAACGACCTTTCATGCATCATCAAACATCAGTCATGCACTGATTAGCACACACGACGGTGTTTTATGAAGAAGATGCCGATGTCTACAGAGAAGTGGTTGGATAGGAAACGAGAAATACTTAAATCCATTGCTGCAGTATAATAATAATACGTGGACGTCACATAATTTTAACCCTAACTCTAACGAATATACTCAATATAGTAATCAAGAAGACGTTATAAATGTAGATGTTGTGCCATCGATTAATGTAGAAATGAGCCAATGGATGGATGAATGGATGGATGGATGAATGGCTGGATGGATGGAAAGATGAATAGATATAGATGGAAACTCGAAAGATGGATGAATGGATGGATGAATGGATGGATGAATGGATGGATGAATGGATGAATGCATGGATGAATCATTGGATGGATGAATGGATGGATGGATGTTGTATCAAACATCTTCAATCTATTTTCTTCAATGACTGAGAGCTGATGAAACCGTCCAAATGAATGAATGATGTGTGTGCATGAGTCGATGAATGCACTGTGGCGGTGGTGGATGGGTGGGAGAGTGTGAGACGCTGAGACACAGACAGACAGATAGACAGACACAGAGAGGTAGAGACAGAGGCAGAAACAGAGGCAGAGACAGAGACAGAGAGGTAGAGACAGAGGCAGAAACAGAGGCATAGAGGGTGTGTGTGTGTGTATGTATAGAGAGGGCTGCATGGACGACATCATAATTATGAATTCGTATTCCCTGTTTGACCCGTGACAATCTGGCTTCATTACGAGATCCACAGCAATGACGACGACATAAGCAGAAAGAATAGAAGACAGTCACACGCCGCTCCCCATTCTCCTCCCCATCCTACTCCCCATCCTCCTCCCCATCCTCCTCCTCATCATCCTCCCCATCATCCTCCCCATCATCCTCCCCTTTCTTGTTCCTTCTCTTGTCTTCTTTCTGTGTATACAATGCAATACAACTGCATTTTGATAACATTGCCTTAAATTTCTTACAAAGCTTATAACGATTGCTGAGTAATTGCGAGCTTCTTCTTCTTCCTCTTGCTCTTATTCTTCTTCTCATCTCCTTCTTCTTCTTTTTCTTCTTCCTCTTCCTCTTATTCTTCTTCTCATCTCCTTCTTCTTCTTTTTCTTTTCTTCTTCTTCTTCTTCTTCATCATCATCATCATCATCATCATCATCATCATCATCATCATCATCATCATCATCATCATCATCATCATCATCATCATCATCATCATCATCATCATCATCATCATCATCATCATCATCATCATCATCATCATCATCATCATCATCATCATCATCATCATCATCATCATCATCATCATCATCATCATCATCATCATCATCATCATCATCATCATCATCATCATCATCATCATCATCATCATCATCATCATCATCATCATCATCATCATCATCATCATTTTCTTCTTCTTCTGCATGGATCGTCTATCCGCTGCAGCATTTGGTGTCAGTTGATATTCTTCTTCTTCTTCTTTCCAATTCCTTCACGCGATGTTAAATCTGACGACGAATAGCTCGCTTCCATTGTCATCTCGATCATCCGTTCCTTTCTTCGTCCGATCAGTTCCGCCATTGTATGATGGTCGGTCGGTCGGTCTGTCTGCTGTAGCCGGGTGTTGGAGAGAGGAGACGGAAGAGGAGGAGGAGGAGGAGTGTAAGGAAAGACGAGCAGTGTATGTATGCGTGTGGGATGGAGGGTGGTGGATGGACAGTTGGAAGACGTGCTTTGGATGGTCAAAAGAAAAAGACGCTATCTAGAGTTGCCTGAAAGAGAGAGGGAGAGATAGAGATGGATATATTGAGGGAGGGAGGGGTGGAGGAAAGAATGAATGCGTTGCTAATTTCCAGACTATAATATTACATATGAAGGTCATTCCAGACAGCTGCCTGATTATGAAAGTCACGTCCGAAAATATCATTAGCAGCCGATCAAATGCAACATTCCATCTATTTATCCATCCATCCATTCATCCATCCATCTAAGAAGAGGAGAGTGAAGAGATGGAGGAGAGAGGAGGAGAGGAGGAGAGGAAGGAGAGGGAGGAGGAGAGGAAGGAGGAGAAGGAGGAGAGGAAGGAGAGGGAGGAGGAGAGAAAGAAGGAGAAGGAGGAGAGGAAGGAGAAGAAGGAGGAGAGGGAGAAGAAGAAGGAGAAGATGGAGGAGAGGGAGGAGAGGGAGGAGAGGGAGGAGGAGAGGAGGAGAGGAAGGAGAGTGAAGAGATGGAGGAGGAGAGGAAGGAGAAGATGGAGGAGAGGGAGGAGAGGGAGGAGAGGGAGGAGAGGGAGGAGAAGAAGGAGAAGATGGAGGAGAGAGGAGAAGAGGAAGGAGAGGGAGGAGAAGAAGGAGGAGAGGGAGGAGAGGGAGGAGAGGGAGGAGAGGGAGGAGAGGGAGGAGAAGAAGGAGGAGAGGGAGGAGAAGAGGGAGAAGAGGGAGGAGAAGAAGGAGAAGAGGGAGGAGAGGGAGGAGAAAAAGGAGGAGAGGGAGGAGAAGAAGGAGGATGACTGGCGAGACATCAATGTCGGGGGTCGATTGCGCTTGTTTGTAAAATGAGTAGAATTTGAGTTCGAGCGACAAACAGAGATATACACAGGCAGACAGAGGCATACATAGACATACATAGACAGACAGAAACAGACAGAGGCAGACATAGAGGCACACATAGACATACATAGACAGACATAGACAGACAGAGGCATACATAGACATACATAGACAGACACAGACCTACGCAGACAGACAGAGACAGACATAGGCAGACAGAGACAGACATAGGCAGACAGAGACAGACAGAGACATATAGATTCAGAGTCTCGTGTGACTTTGTCTGAACCGATGAAAAATGCATTTCGTGTTTAACTATACGACCATCCTCCCTCCACCCTTCTACCTCTCCCTCTACTTCTATTTATCCCTCCCTTCCTCTCTCTCCCCCTCCATCTCTCCCTCTCTCGTTCCGTCTGTATATATCTCTCTCCCTCCCTCTCTCTATCCCTCTCCCTCTCTCCCTTCCTCCCTCTCTCTCCTATATCCCCTCTTGTCGCCTTTTCCGTCGATTCAATCTTCACTAATCCTCATCAGCCGCCGTCGCCGTTATTACCAACACATGTTCTTCCGCCGCCTGCACTATTCCCCCCTCCACTCCTCCATCATTCTTCCGTTCCCTGTGTATACCTATATCCTCCTTCCATCCCTTTCCCAGCCTTCCTTCCTTCCCTCTATCATGCACTCTCGACGACTACACGCACGCACTCACGCACATCCATGCGACGACGAAATGTTCAGATCTCCAGTGAATTATTGTCGGCGAATCGTTCGGACGATTAGTTATCACATGCAGCACAAGATGTCAGTGTTACCGGATACGAGAGGAAACGGATGGGATGGATGGAGAGGGATAAGGGGGGGTGGAGGAGGGGTGGAGTTGGTGGAAAGCCGCCATCTTGTTTAATCCGCAATTATCCACCGATCGAATGGAAAATCCTCAGTGGATAGAATGACGCACGATGCAACGCTGCTGCTGTTGCAGCGGAATCTACATCGACGGAGGAAAACGGTCTACCACTCTTCCATCCATCCATCCATCCATTCGTCCATCCATCCCATTCTCCTCTCCTCGCTCCAGGCTCCCAGATCTTCCATCAATCGAGCCGCTTAACCCGGCGCCAATTGCCACATCCTCCTTCTCATTCTCCTCCTACTCCTCCTCCTCCTCCTACTCCTACTCCTCCATTCCCTCTCCTCCCTATCTTTCTTACTCCTCTCCCGCCTCCTCTTCTTCATCCTCCTCCTCCTGCTGTTCTAGTGCCTCGGCTGATGATGCGGGCGATGATGCTGCTGCTGCTGCTGATGATGCTGATGATGCAGATGATGCACCAGGGTCGATAATTTCACGAACGCAATCAGATTTCGTCGACTAACAGAATTTCTCACTTGCCCGACGGACGGACGGACGGACTAGGGAGGCCTTGGATCGGAGGCCGAGCCCCGCTGTTGTGGGAGCTGCCTAAGCGCCGCTCGGAGGCAGCCTCAGCTCCGCCCTGCATGCTGCAGCCTGGCAGTGGCGGTGGCAGTGGCAGTGGCAGTGGCGGTCTCTAGTGACGATTGAGGCTAACGATCTATATAGCGGACGATTACATCCTCGAATCCATTACAACGATCGAATTCGTTGAATGTAGAGAAGAGGAAGAAGAGATACAACAGCAGCAGCAGAAGCAGCAGCAGCAGCAGCAGCAGCAGCAGCAGCAGCAGCAGCAGATTCCGTTTTCACTGGCCGTCATGCATCCGCCGCATCTTCATGCATTCAGATGTGTTATAATACTCTGAAATATCAACTGTACACACACGCACACACGCACACACACGCGCGCGCACACATGATATCATATAAAATAATATAGATACATATTCTGTGAGCGCATTATATAGATATTATTATGTCTTAACCCATTAGTGCCTGACTTTTTTTTTCTTCATAAAAGTGTGAAAATATTGTAATTTCTACTTAATGAAAATCAGTGTCAATCACCATTCAAGCTAAAATTTGTTTTTTCTATTTATTAGCAATTTTTTCTTACCGTCCCCGTTTTGGGGACGCTATATAGGCACAAGTGCCCCCATCAACTTTTCCAGGCTGGCTTGGTCAACTGTGAAGGTTTCATATATATTTCAACTATTTAATCATGAAAATAAGCATACTTGTAGCTAAATAAATCAAGTTGTACAAATAAAACTCATAGTTTGCTATAAATTATTATGAAAAATTTCAGAAAACCAAGAAAAACTGTCAAAATTATGAAGTTTTCACCGTTTTTGCCTTGCTTTTAGACAGCAGCAACCCCAGCGACACTGTATTCTACTAGACTGGAAGAATTGATTTGTTTGCATGTTTGTATTGTATGCGTACTTGTTATAGCGTCCTTCAAGTTAACTACTCAGAGGCGCTCCCGACTACAGCGCGGACACTGCATCGGAGTTTCACGACGAAGCGCTGAGCAATTGCGAGTGAAGGACTTTGCCAAGGTCCTTACGTAGCGACTAGAGGTGGGTTAGAACCTGCAACCCTCCAGCTTGCATTGCGACACGGTATCCGGACATACATACATACTGTCAACCCATTACTCCATGCCATTACCCCCCTGCCATTACCTCCCGACCTTTACCACCCATAGGACATTACCCCCTGCCAATGCCATTACATCCCGTCTGTTTACATTTAGGTCTAGGGAATGTATGTATGTATGTATGTACGTATGTATGTATGTAGGCATGCATGTACGCATGTATGTACGTACGTACGTATGTATGTATGCATGTAGGCATACATAGCTGAATACATACGCACATGCGCAAGTACATATATACATGAATGTAAGCATAAACATATATACCTACGTATGTACA
The DNA here is from genome assembly GCA_945859605.1 of Lumbricus rubellus. Lineage (NCBI taxonomy): Eukaryota > Metazoa > Annelida > Clitellata > Crassiclitellata > Lumbricidae > Lumbricus > Lumbricus rubellus. The sequence goes on from OX243822.1 coordinate 139,468, forward strand.
GTGTTGTACACACATGCATACATACATACATACTTACATACATACCTACATACATGCATACATACCCACATACATACATGCTGACATACATACACACTTATATACATACTTACATACATACATACCCCCTGCCAATGTCATTACATCCCGTCTGTTTACATTTAGGTCCAGTGAATGTATGTATGTATGTACGTATGTATGCATGTATGTATGTATGTATGTATGTATGTATGTATGTATGTATGTATGTATGTATGTATGTATGTATGTATGTATGTATGTAGGCATGCATGTACGCATGTACGCATATATGTACGTACGTACGTACGTATGTATGTATGTATGTATGTATGTATGTATGTATGTAGGCATACATAGATGAATACATACGCACATACGCAAGTACATACATACATGAATGTAAGCATAAACATATATACGTACGTATGTACAGTGTTGTACACACATGCATACATACATACATACCTACATACATACATACATACCCACATACATACATGCTGACATACATACACACTTATATACATACTTACATACATACATACATACATATTTACATTAGTACATGCATACACTGGACCTAAATGTAAACGGACGGGGGAGGGGTAAATGGTAAAGGGTGATGTCCTACTGGGGGTAATGTCCTACGGGGGTAATGGCAGGTGGGTAATGGGCCGGGGGTAAAGTCCTATAAAGTCCTAGACCCTTGCAGCACTGTCATTTACAGTTAGAGATCTTCCCTGCCAGCATTTGCATGGGTATTAGACAGACTCCATATGGGTTTCACACGGGTCCCACGTGGGAATATGGGTCCTATATGAGACCCATGATAGCTTGCAGGCAGGGTTGGCCTTGGCGTGCTGAGGAAACACATATGCATATTATTACTTTAGTTGAAAACGCAGTGAAAGTCACATATTGTTGTTTAGAAAGTTGACGGGGGCACTTGTGCCTAGCGTCCCCGAAATGGGGACGGTATTTACGAGCATAATAAAAATATTAACCAAAGATGAACCAATGCTACAAAATTTATACAGGTAGATAACAGCACCAATAATATGGGTATGCACATTTTCGACTGCAGCAGGTTTTTACCCAAAAATATAATTTTATATCGATAACTTTTAAAAAATTTAAAAATTTTGGAAAATCGAAATAAAAATCTATCTGGCATATACAAAAACAAAACAAAATCTGCCATATTATATCTTATTTTAAAGATAATTTAGTACACTGTCAGTCTCAATGGTTGGCAACTTTGAGTATTGCTTGATATTAAAAATATCTCTTCCCAAAGAGGTGTCCCCGTTTTGGGGACGCTAGGCACTAATGGGTTAATAAAATAATGTGTACGGTAATATTTCTAACATGTTTCATGCTTATACACACATGCAATCATAACATTTTCGTCTGTATGTCTATCTCTTGCTGTAACTCAAAACTCTTCTCCTGTTCACCTTCATCCATCTGCGTCTTTATCCTTCATTCCTCCCTCCATCCATCCTTCTTTTCTTTTCTTTCGCGACGACAGATTAAAGACGCCTCAGCTGACAGATGGACCACAGCCCACCACCTCTCCTCTCTATACTTCTCCTCCTCCTCCTCCTCCTTCCCCTCTTCTGTCGTCTTTTCCTCTGATCCTCCTCCACTGGCTTCCATGCCTGTCCCATCAGCAGGGTGCCAACACAACCTATATTGCAAGGGGTGACAGAAGAGTGAGGGGTATAGCGGCCGTATATAGCAGAGGACAGAGGGGTCTAGTCATTGTGGGGGGAAGGGCAGGAGGAGTCGGGTCATGACAATGGTCATCTAAATGGAGTATAGCAGCAGCAGCGTGTCAGTTAAGCACGGAGGAGAAGGGAGGAGGAGGAGGATGTGGGGGTCATCTATCCATGCATGGGCTTAGGATCCTTAGTATAGGCTAATGGGGTGGGGTGGCAGGGGTCTGCTGTCAGGCGACACCCTCCTCTAAGGCGAAGAATACCCCGTCGACCATCATCATAGTCATCCACCACCTCCTTCTTTCACATAATTAATTTAATGGACAGAGGGGGAGAGGAAGAGAGAGGGAGTCATGACAGACGGCGGTTCCTCTTATTTAGCGCTATTTTAGGACCAATGACAATGGAACCAGGATCGGATTTCCATTCGCAGACCACCTCTGTCTGTTTGCATGTCTGTCTGTCTGTCTTCCTGTCTGTCTGTCTGTTATACTTTCATTTTAATCAATCCTTTCGATTCCTGCATGCATTCAGGAGATGTTCAATGAATGAGTTTTATAAGCTCGTGCATAATAAATTATATGCACCATGCATGATGCACTTGCTTTTTCTATGACACAGTCACATGTACTGTAACAGCTGCAGTGATGGCGGTGCAAATATGGGTCGCGATAGAGATGCTTATTGTACGTTTGACCTGTCTTACATGTGTGTGACCTGCCAAAAATTCTTTAGAATTTTCAATATCGAATTTTCAGTATCGAATTTTCAATATCGAATTTTCAGTATCGAATTTTCAATATCGAATTTTCAATATCGAATTTTCAGTATCGAATTTTCAATATCGAATTTTCAGTATCGAATTTTCAATATCGAATTTTCAATATCGAATTTTCAATATAGAATTTTCAATATCGATTTTTCAATATCGATTTTTCAATATCGAATTTTCAATATCGATTTTTCAATATCGAATTTTCAATATCGATTTTTCAATATCTTCTTTGCATTTAATTTCTTCATTCTGCTTATATAATAATTTCCATGCATGCCTTGACATGAAATTGCATTCCATGGCGTTGCCTCTGAACATACATATATACATATATATATACATACATATATATATGTATATATATATATATTATGCGCACATAATTTTATTATGTATGTATATTCAGTCGATATAATATAGAATACACGAAATTAATATATATATATATATATTAATATATATACAGCGCTCGTTATGATAACAATCATGTTTCTGATTGTGCCTTAAAAGCATATA
>OX243822.1:147500-180000 GCA_945859605.1 Lumbricus rubellus
TCTGACGAGTAATTGAACTACAGTACCCAAAATGCCTCGTTTATAGTCTTCCACTGGTGCAGTTGTTGAACTTGTTGGACTTCAGGGTTATGTCCAAGCTTTGTGTACAACAGGCAGAGGAAAGGCTCATCTCTCTATCAATGTTGTTTCTATGAAGGCAGTTAGTTTGAACATCCAATTTCATCCAGATATTAAGACACTACAACGTGAACAACGGCCATCCACCGGGGTATGTGCATTGCTCTGGGACCCATAAATGGCACACCACTTGGTATCACATCAACCCCCAAAACTAGTATTGTCAATTCTAACAGTGCACGGTAATCATCCCTCGTCTGCTAACTGGACATAAGAAACTTGCTTTGTGAAACAGCATTGTCCTTCAAGTCGACACATTTCATAAGGACTTCTCTATCGATTCTTGACTGGGTCATCTTTTACAATCTGATGCTGGCCTCTATTAGTTTTATCATGGCCAGTAGTCATGAAAAGGCTTGAATAAACTAGTGTCGGACCCAGATATGGACCAAAGCAGTGTTTGGACGCATCTCTGGTCACAATTTTGTGTGTAGGGTGTTGACTTGCCAGGTATAGCAGATTCTTGCCAAGCGTGATCTCTACCACCACAAGCCAAACTTCGGCTGCCAGTATTAGAAACTGTGGGAGTCGAACCAAAATTTAATGGCCATGACCTGACCTAACTGGACACTTCAGCACTACTGCTTCCACTGGTGCAGTTGTTGAACTTGTTGGACTTCAGTAGATTGCAAGTATCCAACACTTGCTTCATTATAACAATGTTCATCATCACTAGTTTGTTTGAACCCATACCATGCGTATGGAATCAAGTTTTGGCACAGTGGCACGCTGCAAACCTGATCTATGTCTGGTACGGGTCAACCCATCCACTGCTTATTAGCCTATATCCAGCAGCATCCGGCCGTCCCAGTGCTCAACTCAAGGTCATCGTCAATATCATTGGGCTCAATGCCCGTAGGAGTCCGACGCCACTCTCTGTTTTGAGTCTGTCTCGTGCCATGCTGCCCAGCCTCAACCGGTCCGGTCAGCAGGTCTGCTCCATACCATTACCATCTTGAAGCAGCTAGACCACCTTGTCTGACTGAAGAGAATCGTGGGAAAGAGGCATGAAGGACAACGTGGGTCAATGCCCGTTGTGTCCCACGCTCTCTCCCCCGACCCTCTCCATCAGTCTGTCCTGAACGGCCTGTGCATGTCTGCTCCACATCATGACACCTTGAAGCATCTGGGTAGCTATGTCACTTGTGTCGTGGTTTTGGCGGATTACAATCGTCTTGGTTTTTCACTGCCAGTGTATCGTCACCCATCTGGCAAACCTTCCTCCTTTTGTCCGGGCTTAGGACCGGCACAGGGACGTTGTTGGTTCCCTGTGGCAGAGGATGGATGCAGTTTAACGTCGTGCCCAGGGCTGCAACTCAAGGTGCGGATGTATTAAAAGTGACTTTTGCTGTTTGGGCCGAATGCTCGTCAATCAGTATACTCTAGCTTGTCTGCTTGATTCAGGCGTGATAGGGAATCTGTAAATGTCATGTCCAGGGCTTTCTTTTTGCAGCTTGATAGATAACAGATCAATCAGACCAAAATAAATGACTACTTTAAATCAGTAAATCGCAAGTATCCAACTGAAACAAAATGCAGTACAACATAAAACTGAAGCAGGCGCAAAAATCGCAAAATCACTTAAACTTTCGAAACGCTGAGCAACCAGTAAATATTTTCAAACAATTCTGAAATTATTCACTGTTTATTAACTCAACAGGGGTAACAACTTCAGTTGGTACCACATTGAAAATTATGAATTTTAAATTTTTTCATGTGTTCAACGGGCGCCCTAATATATATATTATATGATATATATACCTTTCTTCTTCCACTTCTAACTTCTAAGTATATCTGGAGCAAAAGCATCTGACGGGTCGTGTACAGCTGCGTATAAGTATACATGTATTTAATTGCATACATGTATCTGAGTGGAGGATGTGGATGATCTGTCTTTTATTCTTCGCCCTTTTCCCTCTGCTGCTTCTGCTGCTTCATGTTCCTCTGCTGCACACCAGACATCGGAAACTAAGTCGTTCTCTTGCGTTTCATCGCCTCAGGGAATGCCAACTCAACCCCCAACCGACGACGACGACGACGACAAATATTGTATTACATGCTGCAGCAAAAGACCGACGATGTCTGTCTGCAGGCCACACTATATACATGTATGTATACCACTGGTGCCGCTTGAACAGACAATTGATGGTCACCACCGACGATCTCTATATATTGTGCATATATATATATATATATATATATATATTGTGCATATATATAATACGTATATATGTATAATAAGTATATATATATATACGTGAGATGATCCACATACATTTCACACCTGCCAATCAATCAACACAACGGTACAGACAGACGAACAACCCTTTAATCTCTGTCTCTGTCTCTGTCTCTGTCTCTCTGCCTGTCTGTTTGTCTCTCTCGTATACAGTTGGCAGTATACATATACAACATGTACATGTATGCACGATTAGCAACCTTCGTCGTCGTCGTCTTAAACATCCTGCATCCATGCATGCATGCACCTTTCCACCGTCACCAACTGTTTGTCTGCTTGTGTGTCCGTCCGTTTGGTATAATCTATTTTTATATATGTATATATGTATATATATATGTATATATATATGTATATATATGTGTATAGGCGTCTGCATAGATTTTGTGGAGGCGATGATGCATGATAAAGAGGATACTGCAGAAGAAAAGAATACAAACTAAAAACGAAGAAGATGATGACGACCAACTTTGTCAATATATATATATATATATATATATATATATATATTGTGGGGCGCGGTGGTGTAGTGGTGGCGTCGTTGCCTTCGAGCCTGCAGGTTCGAGGTTCGAATCCACCTCCCCGCGTAAGGACCTTGGGCAAGTCCTTCCCTCACAATTGCTCAGCGCTTCGGCGTGAAACTCCGATGCAGTGTCCGCTCTGCATCGGGAGCGCCTCTGAGTAGAGAGCTTGAAGGGGCGCTATAACAAGTGCACATACAAACAAATATATATTGAGATGTTTAATTCAAAATACATTGCATAGCTTATATACAAAGTCTTGTAGTATTATTTTATTTTTTTAATTACAGAATTCTTTATATTATTAAATAACATAAAAACAGACAATCTAGAAGTATTAACACGAGCATGCATATCCTTTGAATTCGGCGGTGTGTGTGTGTGTGTGTGTTTGCATGACCGCCCTCCGCCCTACCCCGCCACACTCCTCCTCCTTCTTCTTCTCACCTGTTCAATGCAGCCAACGGTGTTTACACGTTAAAAGCACACGTGACGTGACGTGACGATATTATCGATGAGCAAACAATGGCTAATTGTCGAAGAAGAATTGTTATTGCATGCATGCATCCGTCTGCAGTGCGGAGTGCAAGCAGAGAGGTGCGAAAATCCCTGTCTGTGCAAACAACGACAGTGGTGTATTACTACTTTAATTGCAGACCTTTTATTTATATACATAAACGAAGCCAGTCACTTCACGACGCAAGGTTTCGACGAAACCGGTCCCAACAATCCGACTAAATGTTTGCATAAATTATTTTCTCGATCTGATCTAATTTTTATTTTAATTAAGTAAATAACAATCAAATAATCTTCAGTTGCATATTGGATATATGCTCGTGCATTACATTTTATATATGCGCAACGATTTAATACGTTTAAAAAATAAACTGATGCAGCAAGTTCGGATTATAAGGTCGCCCATGCACTATATGCCATGTTAGCAGAAAAATTTATTCGTTCATTCATTTCAGACATTTATATAGCGTCTCTTCAAGAGTATTTCTACTCAGATGTTGCTCAAATTAACAGCGAATTATTGCTGGGTCGTATAAAAAGGAGCTACACAAATATATTCCGAATCTCTGGTGCATCTCGGTCATTTAAAGATCGTAATTATAATTATGCATGTTATAAAACAGACAATCTAGAAGTATTAACACCTCCTCCTCTCCTCCTCCTCCTTCTCCTCTTCCACCTCCTCTTTCTCCTCCTTTTCCCCCTCCTTCTCCTCCTCCTTCTCCTCCTCCTTCTCCTCCTTCTCCTCCTCCTTCTCCTCTTCCTCCTCCTTCTCCTCTTTCTCCTCCTTCTCCTCTTCCTCCTCCTTCTCCTCTTCCTCCTACCTCTCCTCTTCCTCCTCCTCCTCCTCCTCCTCCTCCTCCTCCTCACATACATGCCCTGTATGCAACATTCACCATGCAGCACATAACAATAACAATAACAATAATGATATATCGAGGATACATTCATGGCGATGACGATGACCCTGTAGCTATAGAGTTTCACTTAGCAAAGGACACCTATTGTGCATATACATATTATGTATAATATAATTATATACGCCTATGTATAATATATATCCACATAGACTCTGCATATAGACTCCATAATTATATATATATAGACTTATTTGGCAGACGTGTCTAACAGATCGTTCCGCTCGAGTGAACATGTCGTCGTCGTCGTCGACATGCACTTGCACTAACTTGCATTGTAAGCGAAGAAGGTCGACGGAGCGTGACATCGGAGTGACGGTTGTCAATCATGCGGAACGGGGTTTTGTCAGCTCAACCTCAACCTCTCTATGGTCGCTCATTCACATCCGCTGCAGGGAATCATCATCATCCACACTGCTTGCAATAAAAGCAGTTTATTTAAGAAAATTGCTCATCATTTCAGTGCTAATAGTCCTGCAGGTCTACGACTTTATTAAAGTGTCCCCCATGCATGTCGACAATTTTTGAATTTCCATACTGCAATGGTAGCATTCTAGGCTGTCACTTTAACGAAACCGCAGCATGCACACCATTTAACCCTCGGGCTACCAGCGGAAGGGGGTGGTAACCCCTAGGTTTTTTCAATTTCAAACTTTTTCGTATGGAATAAAATTTTGACCTTTTAAGTAGCTGTAGGGAATTCATTGGCACACATTTTGAGGTAAATCGTGAGATGATACCTCACACCGTTCAAAAGTTATACCCATTATACCCGAGGCACCACAGGGGTGGATACCACCCCCATGCACTTAAATTTTCGTCTATATCTTATCCGTCAATTAACATTAAGAGAAATAAATTATACCATTCTATAGAAGGAATGTGGGGCTATATATATTGTGGGGGTCACGGAGTTGTCTTTTGACAACCGAAAGTGCTCAAAATAAATTAAAATGTCTATATATAAATGTGTTTTATTTTTGCAAAATGTACATGTTTTTTCTATTATAACATATCCATAATTTATTTTTTAAGAGAAGTAAATAATGTCATTCTATAAAGGGGATTTAGGGCTACTTTTTAATACAAATTAATTTGTCTTTTGATGACCGGAAGTGCTCAAAATAAATTAAAATGTGTGAAAATGTCGATTTTTTTGCGACGCAAACCGTAAATGCATGGCATAATTTCTTTGTTTCCTATTGATTGTCGATAGATGTTCATGTTTTTATTGGTTTTGATTGTACATAAAAAGACTTATAACTAGTTTTTATAGTTTAATATATTTGACTTTATTATATATAAACTATTCTTGTATAGTGTATACATAAATCACACAGAATCCAACATCTTACTTATGCGTAAGTATACACGTTTTGTGAAATCTACGGGTGCTCATGGGAAAAATTCATAATTTCGAGGGGCATTCGTATTTTTTATACCTAAATATATCATTTTGTGCAGAAATGAATGCTGAATCCATTGGTGTATCACAAGTTATGATATCTCAAACCAAACCCAAAATCCAGAGGGTGGTAACCACCTGGTAACCCCTGGTAGTCAGTGTTACAAAAAAGCTTGGTAGCCCGAGGGTTAAGCGCGAAAATAGACATCAAAAGATATCCGATCATTGTTTTAAATTTTGCAATTTTCGCACTGTAATAGAAATATTTTAGGCTGTGGTCTCAACACAATATCTCATCATGACAATGCTGAAGACTTAAATTAATGTCCCTTCCACATTGTTTCAATTTTGTTTAATTTCCATACTCTATAATTAAAGGAATTTCGGTTGTCATCTTAATAAAATTGCTCAGTTTTCAATGCTGATAGTCATGGTTTAAGACTTCAGAGTCATATATATATATATATATTTTATATATATATATATATAATTATATATAAATACACATTTACTATAATATACTGTGGGAATTTGCTTGCTTCGTATACGGAAGACGAGGTTTGCAAACTAAACGAATCACTTGTCTTATTACATTATTATGGATCGGACGGATATTTTATAATTTATCGATAAAATGTTTTCAGTTTAATATACAATCTCCTCTCGATCACTGATTCAATCCGATCTTAATTGCAGTTAGCACGCGTATACCGTTCTACTTTATAACCATGACAGCAAACAAATTCATACAATATAATTTTATATATAAAATAATATACAATCATGTATATGCACATAATGAGAATATACACATATATTAGAATTTTATTGGGGCTTTACCGAATAGATCATTACCACCGAATATATACGAATACAAATACGAATAAAATAGGTCCAACAAAAATATTTAAAATTTCAAAGTTTCAGTTCAGTAAATTATAGCTGAAAGTAGTTAGTTTAACCCTCGGGCTACCAGGAAGGGGGTGGTATCCACCCCCTTCCTAGGTTTTTCCGAAATCAAACTTTTTTCGCTAGGAATAAAATTTTGACGTTTCAGGTAGCTGTAGAGGATTCATTTGCACACATTTTGAGCTAAAATGTGTGATGATATACCATACCATTCAAAAGTTATACCCGATATACCCGAGGCACCAGGGGGGGGTGGATACCACCTTTTTTAGATTATCGGCTGTATATTATCCGTCCTTTGACATGAAGAGACACCATTTACACCATTCTGTAGAGGGAATGTGGGGCTACATTTCCATGCTCAGTGAGTTGTCTTTGGACAACCGGAAGTGCTCAAAATAAATTAAAATATAAATAAAGGTGTTTTATTTTCATAAAATTTTCATGTTTTTCCTATTAAGAATTATTCATAATTTATTTTTTAAGACAAATAAATTATGTCATTCTATAGAGGGCATTTAGGGCTATTTTTATACCAATTAATTTGACATTTGATGACCGGAAGTGCTCAAAATAAATTTAAATGTGTGAACATGTTGGGGTTTTTTTACAACGCAAACCGATAAGTCTGCGTAAACGTTTTTCAGCATGTTTTACATGTTTTTTCTCTTTTTATTATAACTAAAACTAACTTATTACTAGTTTTTATAGTTGAATATTGGACTTTATTATAATGTAAACTATTTTTAATTAACCCTCAGGCTACCAAGCTTTTTTGTAACACTGACTACCAAGGGGGGGTGGTTACCACCCCCCCCCCCCCTGGATTTTGGGTTTGGTTTGAGATATCATAACTTGTAATACACCTATGGATTCAGCATTCATTTCTGCACAAAATGGTATATTTAGGTTTAAAATATATGAAAGCACCCCGAAGTTATAAATTTTTTACCGTAGGCACCCGTCGATTCCACAAAATGTATACTTTCGCATAAGCAAAATATTAGATTTTGTGTGTTTTTAACATAATTTATTTAATTAAAATAGTTTACATATAATAAAGTCCAATATTCAACTATAAAAACTAGTAATAAGTTAGTTTTAGTTACAATAAAAAGAGAAAAAACATGTAAAACATGCTGAAAAACGTTTACGCAGACTTATCGGTGTGCGTTGTAAAAAAAACAACATTTTCACACATTTAAATTTATTTTGAGCACTTCCGGTCATCAAATGTCAAATTAATTGGTATAAAAAAATAGCCCTAAATGCCCTCTATAGAATGACATAATTTATTTCTCTTAAAAAATAAATTATGAATAATTTTTAATAGGAAAAACATGAAAATTTTATGAAAATAAAACACCTTTTTATATATTTTAATTTATTTTGAGCACTTCCGGTTGTCCAAAGACAACTCCGTGACCACCACAATGTAGCCCCACATTCCCTCTACAGAATGGTGTAATTGGTGTCTCTTCATGTCAAAGGACGGATAAGATACAGCCGATATTCTAAGGGGGGGGTGGTATCCACCCCCCCTGGTGCCTCGGGTATATCGGGTATAACTTTTGAATGGTATGGTATATCATCACACATTTTAGCTCAAAATGTGTGCAAATGAATCCTCTACAGCCACCTAAAACGTCAAAATTTTATTCCTAACGAAAAAAGTTTGATTTGGGAAAAACCTAGGGGGGGTGGATACCACCCCCCCCTGGTAGCCCGAGGGTTAAATAAATAATGTTAAAAACACACAGAATCTAATATTTTGCTTATGCGAAAGTATACATTTGGTGGAATCGACGGGTGCCTACGGTAAAAAATTCATAACTTTCGGGTGCTTTCATATATTTTAAACCTAAATATACCATTTTGTGCAGAAATGAATGCTGAATCCATAGGTGTATTACAAGTTATGATATCTAAAACCAAACCCAAAATCCAGGTGGGGTGGTAACCACCCCCCCCTTTGGTAGTCAGTGTTACAAAAAGCTTGGTAGCCTGAGGGTTAAAGTTCTTTTTGCATCCTTCAATCCACTCGCTATATAATAACGGTCACCACGCATTCGTAATTGCATGTATTTGGTCTGACCGCTAGTATATTTGGCGGTCTCGAAGCGCAGGGCTTTTGGGCTTTTTAACGTGCAGTTGTGCACAAAATGTGCAATTGTATACATATAGGCTACATAGCCTAAATGAATTTGTGCAATTGCATGTAAAAGCAATCTTAATTGTGCAGTGAAAATCATTATGAAAAGAAAATTGCATGCAGCCGGTTTATCACGGAAGATTGAAATGGAAGAAAGGGGCTGTGCATGTTGTTAAAAATGCGTCAAAAAGCAAACTTTCCGGTGAATGACTAACAAATAAAATAAAGAAAGTTCATCAGAATTTAAAATTGTTGGTTGTAAAAAATTGCTTTAAAAATCGAATGCATGAAAATAATTGTGACTGACCTGTTTTTCGCAGCTGCTGCTCTGTCTCGTTGTCTTCGATTCTTAAACCAGTTTCCAACCTGCGTTGGTGTGAGCCCAGTGGCGTGAGCCAACTCTCTCTTCTTCGCTGGATTCGGATATGGATCCTGAAGATACTTCTCTCTCAGCAAGTATCTCGTCCGCTCCTTGAAGCAGTGCGTCTTATGCTCACCATCCCAGATCGTCAGTGGAAGAGGGAACTTCTTGCGGACTCTGTACTTATCCACCGGACCCAGAGGTCTTCCTCGCAGTCTCTCTGCCTCCTGGTAGTGTGCCTCCAACCAGATGGCCTGCAGCTTCGCGTGCGATTCCTTAGTGAATTTGTGCGTTTCGAGGATGTGGTAAAGTTCCTTGAAGTTTCCGGCGTGGAAAGCGACGAGGGACCTCGCTCTGAGGACAGCCTCGTTCTTGTTGAGTGCCTCACACGCCGAAGGATTGACCGGAAGTGACCAGAGGAAGCGACCCAGACGATCGACGTCACCGCTCTCCTCCAGAGTCTCGCACACTTGCGCCACCTGCTGAGGGGTAAAGTTCAGCATCGGAAGAGGGTGAAAGAGAAGACCACTCGCCCCTCCTCCTCCTGATGACGGCGGATGGGGTTGATGGGATGGATGGGGTGGAGCGGGTGGCGGCGGTGGTTGGGGCGCCTGGGGGGTTGAGGACGCAGCGGCAGCGGCTGCGGCGGCATGGGCTGCATGAGCTGCGAGAGCGGCGCCGAGGAGAAGACTCGGTGGAGGTCTGACTAGATCCATCGTTGATTGTTAAGGATTCGAATCCGAAATAATTCACGTATACGATGCTGCCACCTGGTGGCTGAACGACGAAGTTACGCAGCGATCGCTTCGTTCCTTTCTTCCTCTCTCTCCCTGTCTCTCTATTGTCTTTAAGACTAGGTCAGTCGCTCTATCTGTCTTTCTGTCTATGCTTAGTCGACGTAATCGTAAATCGTCTTTCTCTCACTTTACTCAATTCTCAATTCTCGATTTCGTCTCTCAGAATCAATCCATCTGTCATCGCTTGCTACTCCGACGATCGCTAAACGAATGGGCGTGGCCTCACCATGCCCCGCCTACCTAGCCCCATGCAGGTGGGCGTGGCTGTGCGGCCATTGTCTCTGCAGCACATTGGATGGCGTCACGTGATCTCAGACAGCTGTCAGTCAGTCGGTGCGTAGCAGGTGCGTTCGCGTCTTCATCCTACGATGATGATGATGGTGTGGCATCGTGCTGAGCAGTGATTGGTTGCCATGGAGCGGCTGCTGCAGCAGGGGAATGGAAATCAGCCATTCGTTCAGCATCTCCATCTCCGTCCGAACCATTGTTCGCATCCTCATCCTCCTCCTCCTCTCCTCCTCCTCCTCCTCCTCCGCCTCCTCCTCCTCCTCCTCCTCGTCTACAGCAGATTGATAAATGTCTATGGACATGTTAATGTGTCCGACTGAGTTGCGGGTCGTCCATTTCGCTGACAGTTTCTGCTAACTACCAGACACTGCAGTGTACGACTGTACGTATATATAGAATGCGAATCCCTTAGGACGACATTTAATGGTGCATATTTTTGTAGCTCCAGCATGAAACGAGCGATGCATCGAAGTCGACGTTGGTCGTATATATATATATATAATTATATATATATTATATATATATAATTATATATTATATATACTGCTGTGGCCAGAGATAGGAGGAGAGGGAGGATGGAGGGTGCTGTTGATGCAGAGATATGCATGCATTCGAATCTGGAGAGAGGAAAAGGCAAAATAATAAATTATAAGCAATCAACATCGGATTTATGTGCATGGCCGGTCATTCCTCCCATCTCTGTCTCTCTCTCTGTCTCTGTTTCTCTCTGTGTCTGCTCCTCTGTCTCTGTCTCTATGTGTCTGTCTCTCTGTGTCTGCCTCTCTCTGTGTCTGTCTCTCTGTGTCTATTCCTCTGTCTCTCTGTCTCTCTCTGTGTATGCGCCTCTGTCTCTGTCTCTTGCGAAATGCTCTCTTCTTTCTATCTTCCCGCATGTTTGCCTATAATATAATATCAAACTGCTCTATATATATTGACGACTGTTTCCATGTTTGTCCGTTTATACGTCTGTCTCTCTATCTCTCTATCTGTTCGTCCGTTCGTCCGTTCGTCCTTCCGTCTCTCATTCAATCCTCCTTCGATTCCTCTGTGACTCTTCTCGTCAAATGACTCTAATTGCTGCGAAATTCTCCCAGGTTGCTCTCGTCCACTCCCCTCCTCCACCACCATCTCCTACTAATCAGCACCAGCACCAGCCTGCAGCAGCAGCAGCAGCAGCAGCATCGGACGAAGAGAAAGAGAGACAGCAGCAGCAGGAGGAGAACGAGGAGGAGGAGAAGGAGGAGGAGGAGGAGGAGAAGGAGGAGGAAGAGAAAGAGAGACAGCAGCAGCAGCAGTAGGAGGAGAAGGAGGAGGAGGAGAAGGAGGAGGAGGAGAAGGAGGAGGAAGAGAAAGAGAGACAGCAGGAGGAGGAGGAGGAGATGGAGTGAGGTGAGAGGGAGGATGGGTGAAAACGCGACGAGAGTGAGAATATATTTAATCCCCCATCATCATCCGAGGCTCATGAGAATCAACCGTCTGCTGCTCTGCAGAACCGACCCACGGACGGAATAAGGACGGACGAACGAACGGACGGACACAGCTCACAATTGATACAGATAAATATATATATATATATAACGTACGCAGGGTGCATACTATGTATATAAACAGATATTTTTATATGTGAATATTATTTATATATATATATATGCATAATATATGTTGATGTATACACACACATATATTAAAGTATAATTGATCGTTTAAGTGTCGATATATTTTGCGAATAATTATATTCAATAATACATCATGTATTAGATTAATACAATAATTATTTATTAGACCTGCACTGTCCTGCAGTGAATGCTGCTGCAGTCAGTATTAGTAATTCCTCCTCTTCTTCTTCCTCCTCCTTGCAAGAACACCGTTAAACATTTTTTAATTATAATAATGATGACAAGTTTAATAATTGGAGTCGAATTTAACTGCATGGCAGCCTGCAAGTCGCTCGCGCTGCTCATGATTTTGACAATGCAACGTCATGCAACTATATATAATATATATATATAATATATATAGCCTATATATGTATAATATAGCACATCCATATAGCCGCTCTGATTTTCTATAATATATATATAGCGTGTGTATTATACGCACCAGTCACATATTTCCCGCCGAAAATAGGTATATAAAAATATAGCAGCTCATCTAAGACATAAAGATAGATATATGATATATAGATATATAGATAAACATGTAGATAGATATAGATATAGCCCATGCATTGATACAGAGATCTTTAAAGAGACGACCATTTATAGAAAATCTTCATATAATATGATGTCCGATCGATCCATATCCATCTATTGATTCTATTCGTCATTGATCATCTATATATATATATGACATATGCACACATGCAGATGCATTTAGTATACAACAACACACGTATATATATATGCAATTATACATATATATATATATAATATATATATATACATATGTATATAGCGCACTGACTGCTGATGTCAGACCATAATGTTATATATAATTATATATAGACTCTTGTGAGTCTTGTCGCTTCGTATTGAAATTCCTTCTTTGCACTTAAAATCATCGAATACAACGATGCTCGTCGTATCTATATATGATACATTGTATCTGTTTATCTGTCTCTCCATTATCCCCATTCTTCTCCTTCTCCTTGTCCTGTCCTCTTTCCCTCTGCCTGACACTGCGTGTAGTTCTGTCTCTCTTTCTGTCCTCTGTTCTCTGTCCTCTGTCCTCTGTCCTCTGTCCTCTGTCCTCTGTCCTCTGTCCTCTGTCCTCTGTCCTCTGTCCTCTGTCCTCTGTCCTCTGTCCTCTGTCCTCTGTCCTCTGTCCCTTGTCCCCTGTCCTCTGTCCTCTGTCCTCTGTCCTCTGTCCTCTGTCCTCTGTCCTCTGTCCTCTGTCCTCTGTCCTCTGTCCTCTGTCCTCTGTCCTCTGTCCTCTGTCCTCTGTCCTCTGTCCTCTGTCCCCTGTCCTCCGTCCTCTGTCCTCTGTCCTCTGTCCTCTGTCCTCTGTCCTCTGTCCTCTGTCCTCTGTCCTCTGTCCTCTGTCCTCTGTCCTCTGTCCTCTGTCCTCTGTCCTCTGTCCTCTGTCCTCTGTCCTCTGTCCTCTGTCCTCTGTCCTCTGTCCTCTGTCCTCTGTCCTCTGTCCTCTGTCCTCTGTCCTCTGTCCTCTGTCCTCTGTCCTCTGTCCTCTGTCCTCTGTCCTCTGTCCTCTGTCCTCTGTCCTCTGTCCTCTGTCGTCGACTGATTTGTTCGAAGTGTCAATCAGTTCCATCTAATATAAACGATAAACGGATTCATTATCTCTCTGTCTCTGTCTCTGTCCCTGTCTCTGTCTGTCTGTCTGTGCGTCTCTCTGTCTCTCTCGTTGATTTGTTTGGCGCCGGATGATGATGGCCGTAGGGCCGCATTGAATTCGATCCTTCGTTTGTCGGCCGCCATGTCTGTCTAATTGAGGAGGAGGAGGAGGAGGAGGAGGAGGAGGAGGAGGAGGAAGGAGAAGAAGAAGAGGAGGAGGAGGAGGAGGAGAAGGAGAAGGAGGAGGAGAAGAAGGAGGAGGAGGAGGAGGAGCCATACCCAAAATGGCCACTGACTGTGATCTTGCGAATTAGAACAAACACCACTCTCTCGGTCTGTCTTGTCTGTCTTGTCTGTCTTGTCTGTCTGTCTGTGTATCGTACGCATATATCTAGATGTGATATATCAAAAAGACGTATACGTGTAGCATTGTGTTTACGAATTTAGATATAGGACGCATACACACAATTGTTCTCTTAGGCACATAATACATCGGACACGGTTTTTTTCTTCAGTGCATGCTGCTGCTGCATGCGGTCTGTCAACCGTAGCGAATATACAATATACATGTATACTGATGTACCAAGCATTGCACTGACTGTGTGCTTCCGGCATGTCATCTCTTTCAACCGTATACTATATATATATATATATATATATATATATATATACAGTGGAAATCGAGAGTGAAAGACCGAGAGAGACAGACAGACAGACAGACAGACAGACAGAAAAAGGGGGAAGAGAGAGATGTAAGAATGGAGGATGGAAGGAGGGCATCGTGTCGGAATGATTGTTGCCCCAGGGACAGTGCTGCTGCTGCTGCTGCTGCTGCTGCTGATGCTGCTGATGCTGGTGCATGGTGGTGGTGGTTGGGAGATATTTGACGAAGTCCATTGAAGTGACCGATGGTCAGCAGAGAGGTCGGCCGTTCATTGTGTCCACTATATCTCCTCTCTCTGTCTCTGTCTGTCTCTGTCTCTGTCTTTGTCTCTGTCTGTCTCTGTCTCTGTCTTTCTTTGCCTCAGCAGCCAAAGCGTCTTCATCGACGGACTATATATACAACCAGAAAGAGACAAACAGACAGACAGAAAGACAAAATTGGGAAAGACGTGTCTGTGTGTGTGTGTGTGTGTGTGTGTGTGTGTGTGTGTGTTGTTATATCTATGGCTGTTTCAGCCTGTCTGTCCATCTGTCTTTAGGTCTTGGTCTATCTATATCTGTCTATGTCTGTCTCATGTCTGTCTATGTCTGTCTATGTCTGTCTATGTCTGTCTCATGTCTGTCTATGTCTGCCTATGCCTGTCTATGTCTGTCTATGTCTGTCTATGTCTGTCTCATGGTGTCGTGACCTCAGTATGAGAATTGTGGAAAAATAACTGGGGGGGTTGGCCTATGATAAACTTGTATTTGGGGTATGAAAATCATACTTTAACATGGGGCTCTAAAAATGACTGGGGGGGTTGAACCCCCCCAACCCCCCCGGCAATTCTCACCCTGCGTGACCTATAGATGAGAGCACGTATCTCCATTGACCGATCATTCGACGCTCATCATCATCCGACCAATGTTCCATTCCATCTCTTCCCTCTTCCAATACTTCCTCTATACTTTCTCCTCTGAATCCGATGAATTCAATGAAGCGGAATCGATGTCGTCGTCTCTTCCAGCTCAACCTCTTTCTCCTCCTCTTCCGCAGCCGTCGATATCCGCATCCTCTTCTTCTTCCTACTTTGGCCCATCATCATCATCAGCATCAGCAGCAGCATCATTGTCGTCATCTCTTCTCCTTTTCATGCAATATCATCTTTTCTGTCGTCGTCGTCGACGACAAAAGACAGAAATCAAAATCAGTCAGATATATGTATAGCAGCCAAATGAAATTCACTCAAAGTACCGACTACGATCTCTCTCTCTCTCTCTGCCTGTCTGTCTGTATCTGTTTGTCTCTCTGTCTGTCTCTCTCTGTCTCTCTCTCCCCATGTGTGTATGTCTTTTTCACTCTCTGCAGTCATTCTCGACGTCCCTCCCTCTCTCTTTCCCTATCTGCCTTTTAATATTCGTCTTTATATAGCGCCTCTGCTTTGACCTTTTCACTTCGACCAGTTCACCTAATCCGACGGCGACGACGATGACGACGACGACTCATTGGCCGAAGTGGAGGAGGAGGAGGAGGAGGAGGAGGAGGAGGAGGAGGAGGAGGAGGAGGAGGAGGAGGAGGAGGAGGAGGAGGAGGAGGAGGAGGAGGAGGTTGCAATCTGCTCATGAGCAGATGAGGAAGGGGTTGATTGGATCAAACAGACAGACAGACAGACAGACAGATAGACAGACAGACAGATTGACAGACTGACAGACTGACAGACATACGGTTTGTTCAGTTTGAAGATATTAGGCTATCACTCATGACTGCGTGTACGATGCTGAGATTTGTATGGCCTCAGAGAGATAGAGGGACAAGAAACAGAAAGACGGACAAACAGACAGACAGACTGTCTGTCTGTCTGTTTGTCCGTCTTTCTGACAGACAGACAGACAGACAGACTGACAGACAGAAGTATTCAGACGGTCAGACAAAGAAACAGAAAAGATATAATCTGTTCTGGGTCCTTTGCTTTACATCTTCTATGTTGCAGACCTTGGCCCCAGGGTGAACATTGCCGAGGGGATGGAGGTTGAAACCCCCATGGAGTCTTTCTTAGAACCTCATGTTAAAGTCTGTTTTCCACACCCCGATTCCAAGTGGACAATTGTCCAACCCCCAAGTTATTTTTCCACAATTCTTACACTGCCTGGCCCTCTCCTTGCAGCTGGTTTTGTTTTAAGTCAATCTTATAAATGCAGACGACCCTAAATAGGGAGAGAGGGAGACAGAAGACGGACAGACAGAATACAGAGAGAAGAGAGAGACAGGCAGACAGAGAGAGGGGGAGAGAGAAACGGGGAGAGAGAGGATCTAAATGAAGTGAAAATTGTCGTCATATTAATTTCTTTTTACGGCGAAGTGATACTAATCTACACAGAGAAAGAGTGAAAGAGTCGAGACTATTTGCCGTCGTTTTCGAGAAGAACTATATTGCTCTTCCGCATTCAAGTAAGCGAGGATGGAGATTGAGGAGGATGAGAGAGGGAGCCCTCTGGCGATCGGTTGGTCGGTCGGTCCACACAGATGCGGCTGCTGCTGCTGTTGCAATGATGGTGATGGTGATGGTGGTGGTGCTTGCTGTGTCCACAGACAAACGAAAAGAGTTGATATCCTGCGGGCATGTCTCCTTTCAGACCAGCAGCTGCACCACACCACACAACAACAGAAGCAGAAGCAGAAGCAGCAACGGCACTACATAAATGCACACAACAGCAGCCGACCATATTAGTGGACGCCCGATATAATGTAGCAGACGAAGAAAGGAAGGACGAAGAGAGAGAGGGAGAGAGGGAGAGGAGGAGAAAGGAGGGAGGTGAGTGGGAGTGGAGAAGGGTGGGAGGGAGGAGGTGGGAGTGGTCCCGTGTCTCCAATGACTCGACGATGATCTCAGACCGTTTAGGACGTTTGTACAAAACGATTGGACAATGGTTGCCGCAGAAATTTAGACCGCGTAAAATAATATCCCACCATGTAAAATAATATCCCACCATGTAAAATAATATCCCACCATGTAAAATAATATTTCACCATGTAAAATAATATCACATGTAAAATGATATCCAACCATGCAAAATAATATCCCACCATGTAAAACAGTATCCCACCATGTAAAATAATATCTAACAATGTAATATAATATCCCATCATGTAAATTAATATCCCACCATGTAAAATAATATCCCACCATGTAGAATAACATTACACCATGTAAAATAATATCTAACAATGTAATAATATCTAACTATGTAATAATATCCCACGATGTAAAATAATATTCTACCATGTAAAATAATATCCCACCATGTAAAATAATATCCCACCATGTAAAATAATATCTCACCATGCAAAATAATATCCCACCACGTAAAATAATATCCCACCATGTACCGCTTCTTGTTTGATTCACCTTTACATCCATGGTTACAATTTTGAAGACTGAGTGTCCTTCAAACAAAAAGAAGATTTATATCTTCATCGCATTCAATGATGTGATTGTCTATAAAGTATAAACAGATGATGTATTCATAATGTTCCGCTAACTGGAACAGTCTTCCCAAAGAACTCCGTACGGTTACATCCGTTAGCCACTTTAAAACCCTTGCACGTGCACACACACTATTATATTACTTAAGCTCAGCTTTGTGTTTGTTGTTAGTTAAGTTTTAGTTAAGAATATAATCTGCATCCTTACGTAACGTCTATTACATAAATGTTATATAGACATAACAACGTCTATTTCCCTTACCTAATCTCACCCACCATCCTGTTCTAATTCTTCCTGGTATATAGGCCCCTACTAAGCGGGACTTGTCCCTTCTGGTGTGCCTATTGCTCCCCTAATCTGTATCCTAACTTCCTTGCCGAATGTGCTAGTACTTTAATTATAATTGTCTTATAATATGTTCTGTAAAAATTACGTTGTGGGATCAATAAAACAATTTGATTTGATTTGATTTGAATGCTATGCTTCAATGGAGTGTGACATGGTCCAGTGACTGGCAAAAGCCTGTCACATAATTTATTTCCTTCTGCTGTATGATAATTTTCTCCACTACATTCTCAACAAAAAGATGTAACACTTGTCCATATTATTATGCAACGCACACGTATAAAAGTCTTCCAAAATAGCGCAATAAAATTCGTCTCAGTTACTTCCCCGTAACTTCCCCCCAACGGTCTCTCCATCCCACACCCACACCATCTCATACACAATTCGTCGAATTTGACGTCGTAATAACTGACGCTCCTCCATACAAGAATCGACCCTCGGCATTGAGTGCCTCTAGTCGGACGCCTTTCCACTTAGCCACCGACGCCCTTGATGCCTTTTGACGCCCTTTGACGCCTTTGACGCCATTTGACGCTTGCTGGAGCGGGCGCCAGAGGTCTAACGTCGTTGCTAGAGAGCCATGCAGTGCATGTAGTCATCATCATGCTGCAGTGGACATGTATTATCGCTCATTGAAAAAGATTCGATTCTTTTCGCTCGTCTCTCTTCTCGTTTCGCTAAAGAGCCACACTAATGCTTCCATTTGGCACTGATCAGACTGACCGTCCCCCACCCCTTTCCTACCCTATCCACCCCTTACCTACCCCATCCACCCCAACTGCTCGATATGTGTATGCCCTCCCTCTCTTCACCCTCTTTATTATAACTCCATCCGGGCACTCAGCACCAATCATTGCAACTCACTGCAAGTCATCATCACCAATCTTTGTATACAGGCATATATATATATATATATATATATATATATATATATATATACATATATATATATATATATATATGTGTGTGTCTGGTAAGACGAGAGACCATAGTGAACCATGACACTTGGCGGAAAAGGAAATATTTTAGTTGCTGCTGCCTCTGTGTCTCTGTCTCTGTAGCTCCTTTTCCCGTATGCCTGTCAATATCTCTGACTGTGCCTCTGTGTCTTTGTCTCTGTGTCTGTCTCTGTGTCTGTGTCTCTGTGTCTGTCTCTGTGTCTTTGTCTCTGTGTCTGTCTCTGTCTGTGTGTGTGTGTGTTTTCTGCGTCTATTTTTGTGTCTATTTTATCCGATATTCGTTTGGACGAGAATCATTCACCGGATGTGATTCGCTTGATCCTTGTTCTTTCTTGTTGTTGCTACATGCTGTATTGTTGTTGATGATCTTAATTGATGTTCTTTGTCGCTGCTGTTGTTGATGATCTTCGTCGATCGGAGAAGAAGAAGAATCGGGAAAATTAATTTGATCTCGCGCCTCACATAAGCTTACAACACGTCCGTCCGTCTGTCCGCTCGCCTGCCTATTTGTCTGTTAGTCCGCCTGCCTATATGTCTGTTAGTCCGCCTGCCTATCTGTCTGTCCGTCTGTCTGTCCGTCCGTCCGTCTGTCTGTCCGCCTGCCTATCTGTCTGTCGATATATATGTGTGTTCTGCGCATTCTCTTGTGTAATGTCATTACAACTTAAGACGCATACACTGTCTTTCAAATAATTGATGATTATCCACCGTGTCTCTTACTGACTTACTTACTGATTTTCCATTTAATAATAAAATTATTGTGACCAGTGATCACGTGACTTGGTGTCTGCATCAACCGTCGCTTGGTGTGCACCAGACACTTCAGTGCTATATATAGAACTTACTAGACATAATAATATTACGACGAAAGAATGACGTCACCTGATGCTCTATCTCAAACGTTTCGTTGTCTGCAACATGATGTCTGGCTGTTCAAACACACTATGAAGCATTTAACACCAGAGATATTGTGTCCGTGGCCACACCTGATGCACGCTGTACACCAGACACGGAGCATCACTTTTAAGAGGCGGGTATATAAAAGGCGCACCATAAATTCCTATAATAGATGCTCATATACATATATATGTATATAAGCCGATCAGAAATAATTCTCGCGTGAAAAGTGTGTCGCAAAATCAAATTAATTTTCTCTTCCGTCCGTCCATCCATATAGCGACGAAATATACATGTATCATCAACGGCGACATCAACAAGAAAGAACAAGGATCAAGCGAATCATGGTCTATAATAGTTCTTCTTCTTCTTCTTCTTCTTCTCGTCTAACCGGATGTCACGTGACCCATCGTCCTGCAGAGTGGTTATGCTGCTCGACCAGTCATCAATAGACAATGACGGTTCGACACCCGCAACAGACAGACTGACAAACTGGCAAACAGACAGACGGACAAACAGACATACAGATAAACAGACAGATAAACAGATAAACAAACAGACAAACAGACAGACAGACTGACACACAGACAGACAGACAAATAGACAGACAGACAAACAGACAGACGGACAGACATACAGACAAACAAACTGACAGACAGACAGACAGACAAACAAACAGACAAACTGACAAACAGACAAACAGACAGACGGACAGACAAACTGACAGACAGACTGACACACAGACAACTGACAGACAACTGACACACAGACAGACGTCTGACAGACAGACAGACTGACAAAGAGACAGACACACAGACAGACAGACTGACAAACTGACAGACAGACAGACAGACAAGCAGACAAGCAGACAGACTGACATTCGTTTCTTTCCAAGTTCTATCATTTCACGGTCGTCTAGCGCCACCTGGTGAACTGAACTGAAGACAATTTAAAAGAATGAATCGTTTATTATTCGATAGATGTCGTGGATGAGAAGATGGTAGTGCTGATCACGTGACACCTCAACAACGACGGCTGAGGTCAAGAAGAAGAAGTCGCTATAGACTAATAGTTATACGACTGATACATCTGCATGACTTCTGTAATAAGAAGCCGTTCGATCTGATTGGTTTTATTGTGACCCCATCTAAACGACTATTAATAGACTCAACCGCCAACTAAACTAAACGACCCCAACACAATAATGCTGTCCATGACAAACAACAGAAACAGCAGCAGCAGCAACAACAACAACAATAGCAGCAATAACAACAATAACGAATAACAACAAGAAGGGCAACAGCAGCAGTAGCAACAACAACAACAACAATAACAGCGACATTTTGTATGGCGCCGTAACGCAGCCATGCCGTTACAAATAAATAAAAATGCATAAAAACTATAATTTATGAAAAAGAGTCACGCGACAAGCTATGACTGCTTAGACTCATCTACTAGACTACTACTATAATTAATACGGGCTTTACATTAATATTAATTCACTTTCCAACTACTCACTAGTCGTCTCATCTCATCTCATCTGTTTGTGTGACAATACAATGGTTGAAGCGCCATTCGCTGGATGTCATCAGATCATCATGACGACCATCAGTTCGCTGTTCATGGCCGACGTTGTTTCTGTCATATTCGCAAGATGGCGCAATCATCAATATAGAGTTGATCGCATTGCGTATAATTTTTATTTGATTCGCCACATAATGGATGGCAATCGAAAAATAGTTGAAAATAGCTCGTGACACTGTCGAACGTCATTCTTTCCAGCTGGAGTTAAACTCATGGGCGGAAACCTGGGCGAAGACTTGGGGGGTGGGGGGCCGAAGGAAAGACGACAGATTTTCAGACGGACGAACGGCTGAGTGTCGCCAAAAAAGTTCCCATCTTTTGCCTGAAAAAATTTCTGACGACCTTTTTGTAGTCAGTCATCTGGCCGAAAGTAAAAAAATTCTATTTTGACCGCCAAAAAGTTGATGACCTTTTTTTAGTTCTAACTTTCAATGATTGAGAGGGGGGTCAAATGCATGGACCGTCCCCCACCCCAACACCTCCATTGGGGGGACCGTCCACCCTGTCCCCTAGGTCTCGCCCTACCTTCGTCTGTTTTTCCACTTCAGACAAATCAAGAGAAACTCGCTTCTTCTTAGATCTCGTATCTTCGCTAGATGGCAATGTAACGTCGACATCGCCCCATCTCTCTCGGAATCCGTTAAATGCGCTATAGCAACTGTAGTCAGGGTTGACTAAGAGAATTGAATAACTCCCGGCCATAATAAAAAACAAAGCAGTCATCGGTCGATAAACTTTCTTATTTTATGGCTTTATGAGATGATTAGCTGAGGTACCCCGCGTTGCACGGGAAATTTAGGATTCGCCACGCTCCCGGTCTATTCCTGCTTTCCCCATCCTCACTTTATCCCATCCTCGCTCCTACACCCCACCCCACTTATTTTCCCATCTCACTCACCCACCGACCCTCTAACCCGCCAGCCCACCTTGTCTCCTCCTCCTCTCTAGGATTCTCTGCAGTCTGCATTGCACGATGAATTTCGCTTTTTTTCCACCCGAAACCGCCACAACCGCCCGCTCCCCATCCCACCCAAACACAACCCCAACCCTCACCACACCCCGACCTCCACCTGCTGCGAACTCCTCTTGGGTCTATTATAACCGGTACGCCACCCGTGAAATTTTCGTTTACCGGCAAACATTTCCCCCCCCCCCCCCAACAATACCCTGCCTCTACCCGGCACTGCGAGGCGAGGTGCATGGGGGGGGGAGACGACGGGGTGACCCCTGCAGGCTGCAGCGCTCTGTCTATATCTGCAACGTTTCAGGTGAAACTGTGAAACTTTGGCAACGGAAGGGAATATATATTTTAGCGAAAGTTATATTAGGGTTTCGCCCCTCCCTTGGTCTCCATGGTGGTAGAGATTCACGAACCCATCCACTACTCGGGAAATCGAATGGGGTGCTAAATAAATAAATAAATAAATAAATAAATAAATAAATAAATAAATAAATAAATTTGGTTGAGTTGATAGATAGAGCATCATTAACCTCTAATAATATGATTGAAGAGGATCTGCCATTGCCAAGCATGACTGCATGTACATGCAATACATGTCATGTCATGTCATGTATACATGCAGTCTGAACAAAGACGGATGGTGAGATGGACCACTTAGGAAGTTCATGGAGTCCATTTATGCGGAGATCCTTTTGAGTCGATGTAGCAACGAAAGAACTCTGTCCATCTGTCTGTCTGCCTGTCTATTTGTCTGTCTATTTGTCTGTCTATTTGTCTGTCTATTTGTCTGTCTTTCTGTCTGTCTGTCCGTCTGTTTATTTGTCTATCCGTCCGTCTGTCTGTCTGTCCGACCGTCCGTCTGTCTGTCTGTCTGTCTTGTTGTCTGTCTGTCTGTCTGTCTGGTTGTCTGTCTGTCTATTTGTCTGTCCGTCCGTCCGTCCGTCTGTCTGTCTGTCTGTTCGTCTGTCCGTCCGTCCGTCTGTCTGTCTGTTCTCTGTCCGTCTGTCTGTCTATTTGTCTGTCCGTCCGTCCGTCCATCCGCCCGTCTGTCTGTCTGTCTGTTCGTCTGTCCGTCTGTCTGTCTATTTGTCTGTCTATTTGTCTGTCTATTTGTCTGTCTATTTGTCTGTCTTTCTGTCTGTCTGTCCGTCTGTTTATTTGTCTATCCGTCCGTCTGTCTGTCTGTCCGACCGTCCGTCTGTCTGTCTGTCTGTCTGGTTGTCTGTCTGTCTGTCTGTCTGGTTGTCTGTCTGTCTATTTGTCTGTCCGTCCGTCCGTCCGTCTGTCTGTCTGTCTGTTCGTCTGTCCGTCCGTCTGTCTGTCTGTTCTCTGTCCGTCTGTCTGTCTATTTGTCTGTCCGTCCGTCCGTCCATCCGCCCGTCTGTCTGTCTGTCTGTTCGTCTGTCCGTCTGTCTGTCTATTTGTCTGTCCGTCCGTCTATCTGTCCGTCTGTCTGTCTGTCTGTTCGTTTGTCTGTCTGTCTATCTGTCTGTCCGTCCGTCTGTTTGTGGGGTTTGACTGTTTCGTGTAGGTGTGTGTCTGTCTGTTCGTCCGTGCGATGCGATGTATGTCTGTTGACCGTTTGCATCGTACAGTAGTCGTCGTCGTCGTCGTCGTATTGGTCATTTGATGCGAAGTGGTCAACAGATGACCAGCAGCAGCAGCAGCAGCAGCACCAGCAGCAGCAGCAGCAGCACCAGCAGCAGCAGCAGCAGCAGCAGCGATGGTCAACACACAACGAGACGAACATTGGTCATCGGATCAAAAGACACGATGAACAGATGATGCAGCGACAGAACAACAGCAGCAGCAGATGGGAGGAGGAGGAGGAGGAAGAGGAGGAGGAGGAGGAAGAGGAGGAGGAGTGGAGGTGGAAGAGGAGGAAGAGAAGGAAGAGGAGGATGAGGATGAAGAGAAGGAAGAGGAGTGGAGGTGGAAGAGGAGGAAGAGGAGGAGTATATGAGGAGTAGGAGGAAGAGGAGGAGGAATTGAAGGAGAAGAAATGGCGCCATTTAATTCAGGCTAATTCTAAGCGGTGAGTTTGGGAAAGACAAAAGAGGGAATCAACGTGTACACTGTAGAACTAAACGGTGAAGTATAGACAGAGAGAGAGACAGACATGCAGACAGTTAGGCAGACGGACAGAGCCAGAAACATAGCGCGAGTTAGAGAGATGAGACGGGATCAGACATCATCATCAGGGGCATGATCATATTCACGAGAGAGGTTGATTAAATAATCACAGAGGAAAGATGGAAGAGGATTAGAATGATGGAATGGGAAAGAGGGAATGAAGACCAGAATGATGGAAGGAAAAGCGGAAATGGCGGGATAGGATGGATGTATGGAAGGCAACAAGTACAAAGTCAAATAAATCACGAAGAATCGTTTACAAGGAATCTGAAACAATGGAAAGAAGGGAGGGAGGGAGTTAGGAAGAGAGGAGGGAGGAAAATGGAGAATGGAATATCCGAATATGGAAAATGGAAGGCGATATTGATGGTAGAAGGATATGGGGAAGTGGGAGTGGGAGTGGTAGTGGGAGTGAGAGTGGGAGTGGGAGTGGGAGTGGGAGTGGGAGTGGGAGTGGGAGTGGGAGTGGGAGTGGGAGTGGGAGTGGGAGTGGGTGTGGTGCTTGTCAAGTTGTCAGGTTTTATTAGACGTTGAGGTCAAATCGTTGAATGACTTTATGAAACACATCGTTCAAAACCACAACAGTAAGACAATCGCCGCATGCAGTTCCCCCTCTTTCCTTCCCTTCTTCCCTCTTTCCCTCCTTCACTACTTCCCTCCTTCCCTCCTTCTCCCTCAATCTCTTCCACCTTCCTCACTCTCTCTCTATCCATCCATCAACCACAACGACCATCATCATCACCACCAGCACCACTGCCATCGTTCGCAGCAGATGATGGCGCCTCATAAATGGTCTGTCTGCCGTCGGCTGGTCCATCGGTCGGAGGAGAAGGAGAAGGAGGAGAAGGAGGAAGAAGAGGAGGAAGAGGAGGAAGAGGAGGAGAAGTAGGAGAATG
The DNA here is from genome assembly GCA_945859605.1 of Lumbricus rubellus. Classification (NCBI taxonomy): domain Eukaryota; kingdom Metazoa; phylum Annelida; class Clitellata; order Crassiclitellata; family Lumbricidae; genus Lumbricus; species Lumbricus rubellus. The sequence goes on from OX243822.1 coordinate 172,933, forward strand.
AAGAGGAGGAGGAGGAAGAAGAGGAAGAGGAGGAAAAGGAGGAAGAGGAAAAGGAGGAAGAAGAGGATAGGAGGAAGAGGAGAGGGTGGTGCTGGTGGTCGTGGTGATGTTGATGGATGGAGTTGACCGATATGGATACAATATCTACATCTACACTGTGTCCGGAAAAAAGGGACCCATTTTGTAAATATGAAAATAAATAGTAAATATTCATCGATTTTTACAATTCAAACACCGTTTTATTCCTGACATATTTGTCTGACATTGGTGAAAATATAAAAGTTTTAGTCTCAACGATGACGTCATAATGACGTCATTTGCATTAAAGTTCATTTAGACGGCCAGTCATGCATGGTTTCGGTTAGTAGGCTATTGGCTCTTGGTAAAACGGAAATTCATTTAATGGAACCAAGAGTGAAAATAAATGCAGCTTATTACAGGGATTGTCTGCTCCATATAAAAGTGATGCCTTTGTTCGGAATGTTCGGAACAATAGCCTACACATTTCAACAAAATGGTGCTTCAGCTCACTGAGTTCGTCAATATTTTGAACTGTTGACTAAGGAGACTCGGATTTCATTCTCTTAATTTTTGGCCGCTAAACGGCCGCCCGCCTAATCCCGCTGATAATAAGATCTGGAGACTGATGGAGGAGAAGGTGTACAACACAAGGATAAGAGACTCTGAGACACTGAAGAACTCCGTGAACGAATTGTTAACGCCTAGGAGGATTTTTATAAGATGGTTATCGATGCTGCTGTTGGCTATTAGCGCGACCGTTTTTACACTTACGTTGAGGCCAGAGGTGTACACTTTGACCACAATTTGCAGTCTGACATAATTACGATATAAAAATAAAATTAAACCTGCATTTAATATTGATAAATTAAATCATAAAAATATTGAAACTTGGGATGATTTTGCGCATTTATCTCTTAAATTTGACTTTTTGTGCAAATGACGTCATCATGACGTCAATTTTTGGACTGGTACTTTTATGTTTTCACCCATGTTAGACAAATATGTCAGGATTAAAATGGTGTTTGAATTGTGAAAATCGATGAATATTTACTATTTATTTTGATATTTAGAAAATGGTTCTCTTTTTCCCGGACACAGTGCATGTATATCTATGGATGCAATATCTATATATCTATATCTACGCAGGAATCTAATAAAGACGAGACAATAGCAGACGATGCTATACCATCATGCACTGCACCGATCCACTCTCTTCTTCTCCTCCTCCTTCTCTATGTACTTCTTCTCCATATTCTTCTCTGCGTATTTCTCCTTCATATTCTTCTCTACGTACTCTTCTTCTCCATATTCTCCTCCTTTTTCTCCTTCTTCCATTCCTCCATGCTCAGATGTATTCTGGAAATGAATGCGATATTAATAGGAGAGCTGCAGAGGATGTTCTCTTTATCCAGCTAATGAGCATGGACATACAATTATTATTATTATTATTATTGTTGTTGTTGTTGTTGTTGTTGTTGTTGTTGTTATGATGCAGAGACTCAAGTTTACGAAACGATTGGCAAGAAAATACATGTAGGTTCGTCGAATATTGGAAGAGTTGAAAGGGACAACTATATATGGAGGGAGCGAATGGTCAAATGATGAAACTATTTGTTTTTGGGTTCAATGTGAGTGCGGAAAGACAGAGAGACAGACAGACAGAAAGACAGAGATAGACTGAAAGAAAGACAGACAGAGAGACAGACAGAAAGACAGAAAAACAGACAGACAGACAGACAGACAGCGAGAGAGAGATAGGTAATCGTTGAAATAGGAGAACACTGAATCAAATCAGATTCCGATCTGAAAGATTCACAATAATAGCTCAACGCTGTTGCAAAATAAAATCCAAAAGATATTCTATAAAAAATTAATCCCATGAAATCAATTATCACCGATATGATAGAAAAGACATGTATTGAAACGATGTTGACTGTAATTGTTATTAATCTAACAAAGATCAATTTGTCTCTAATCAAATCAAATCAAATCAAATCAAATCAAATCAAATCAAATCTGCTTAGTGTACGACGTGTCATGGATTGTCAGAGATCATTCGATGTGACAGTGGCAGTGGTGGTGACAGTGGCAGTGGAAGTGGTGACAGTGGCAGTGGCTTGTCAGGCGCCAGACGCATGCAGCAGATTCCGCCTTATAATAATAAGACACGTGTCAGGTGCGACGGTGATTGACAGGTAGATCCGCCTCTTCATCCTCCTCCTCCTTCCATCTTCGATGATTGCTGCTAACAAGTGGTTTTTCTATTTAGCGGTTTTGCTGAGAATTAAGAAGAGAAGAAAGATAATCGAACGGTCGATTAACTGATGAAGTGGAATAAGATTGACCACTGCATCGTCACTCCAACCGTCTCTGTCTATGTGTCTCTCTGTCTCTCTGTGTCTCTTTCTGTCGCTCTCTGTCTTTGTCTCTCTGTCTCTTCTTACCATTCAAATCAGACCCATTAGCGATTGAACTATTTGGACACCGACTGAGATCAGCTCTTATTACTCTCAGCAACCATGCAGAGGTCTAAACAATTATTATATGGACAACAATATTGTAGGGTATACAGACGCAATATATACTTAGCATACTTCAGTGATGCCAGTCTTAATCATAGACGGCGGAGGAGGGCGTCGCTTATCATCTTTCGTATGAAGCAAACAACTAATTCTTCCGTATACAGAAATAAATCCGATCGATGAATTAATACAAAGATCCAATAATATTATTATTATTAAGAATAATTAACGTTTATTATTATTAAGAATAATTATCGATAGTTGTACACTTTGAACCAATTTCCGTCCATTCATCCGTCGAATTTCATAGAAGTCGTTGCTATAGCAACAATCTTTCAGACTCTTTTCATTTAAAACGAAACGCAGATCAATGAACGATGCTGAGTCACGTCAAAAAGGTTGTTCGTCGAAGATTTCAGATGGTCACTATGGTGACCATGTCCGGTTACCAAAGCGACCGTCCAGGGAATGGAAAGATACAAGTGTCATCTGAATCCTTTGCAGTCTTCATTCATGAGGAGGACGCAACTTATTCCACCCTTAATTGCTCGTATACCTTGCCACCAATTCCATCCATTCAACCCATCCCACCATTCCACCGATTCTCTTACCATTGCAGTGTGCTGGTCCATTAAGTGCATGGACGCCGGCCATGACCGTCCAGCCACACTTTAAACCCTGTGTATAGATATGTCTGGCTGAAAGAGACGTCATAATATCTCTAGTAGACCACATTATAATAGTCAACTAGACATTTATTGACAACAGTTCGACTGATGGAAGGGATCCTTCTTTCTCCCACAGTTCAATTGCCGAAAGGATCCTTCCTTCTTCCACTGTAGAACTAACGAAGGGATCATCTGGAACTACATCACAGTTCATTCCTACATGACGTCATTATCAAGTTCGATGACGTCACGGCAGCCATTTCTCTTCTTCCGGTCATCTATCGACCTCGGAATCTCGAAGCAGCTCTCGAATCGATCGGTGACGTCACTTTTGAATCGATTGGTGACGTCACTTTCAAATCGATTGGTGACGTCACTTTCGAATCGATCTGTGACGTCACTTCCGCCGTCGTCTGACTTCGCTGCAGCTGTTGATGCCTCTTCATCAACACCGGAAGTCCTTATCTGCCTGCCATCGATGACCCTTGACCCCTTGTTGTTGCTATGGCTGCTGTTGCTATGGTAACTCTGAGCCTTCGCCCTCAACGATGCGATGCTTTCAGCTGTACGAATGTCTTTCCGGTTGCTGCTGCTGCTGATGACGCAATCGACAGACGATGATCTACTGTTATCACTTGTATTGTTGTTGTTGTTGTTCCTGTTGTTCGTTGTCGTCGTTCCATTGTTGTCTTGATCATTGTCGTTGTCGTCATCGTCATCTTCGCTCAGTTGTCTACTACCGTTGCTCTCTTGTTCCTTGATCTTCATCGCTGCTTCAATCGATTTCTTGTGCATACCTCGAAAGAATAATTATTTTAATTATTTTAAATAATTTTATGAAGAAATAGAAGCAAAGATACATAATAATAATATATACTAAAACTATTTCTTGTGCATACCTCGAAAGAATAATAATTTTGTGAAGAAATAGAAGCGAAGATACAATGAATAATAATATGCTAAAACGAAGATCATGATGAAGAAAACAAAGAAGAAAAAGAATGTAACGATGATGACAAAGAGAAGAATAATTTTATGAAGAAATGGAAACAAAGATACAATGAATAATACATCGAAAGAATAATTTCATGAAGAAATAGAAGCGAAGATACATAATAATAATGATAATATACTAAAACGAAGATGATGAAGAAAACAAAGAAGAGAAAGAATCTAACGATGATGACAAAGTTGAATAAGAGTTTAGTGATGATAGGTTAAATTCCATGCATTGACACGATCGACTTCTATAGCATTGTTATTTATTCGATTTCCTGTTCTCTCTCTTTACTTCATTTGTTTATTATCCGAAAAAGTTTTTGCTAAAGAAGTGAATGATTTGCTATACAGCTGCTGTTAAAAGTAAAAGAAGGTCAACTGCAAAGGTCATCGAGTCTGAGGAATTATGTAGCACCATTATGTTATTGGGCGATGAGAAAGAGAGAGACTGATAGACAGACTGATAGACAGAGACAGAAAGAGACAGAGAGACAGATACAGATAAAGACAAAGAGACAGAAACAGAGAGTGAGCAAGAGAGACACAGACAGTGGCGTCTACCAATGGGGGGGTTGGGAGAACGTTCTCCCACCGTCTCTGAAAGTGGGGGGGGGGGGGGTTGACATTTTTTCAGCGCAAATTGGGGGGGTTGCTAAATTTCTATTAAATAAGGGCCTGGAATACAAAAATTATTATTTGTACATCGTTCATGGATCGAAAACCCATGTTGCTTCGAACTAACGAACACACGGTTCGCTTGAAGTCACATATTTGGTAGGGAGTACAACAACTCATAGACATTAGTGTCAGTCAGGTCTCTGGCTGGCATACAAGGGTGGATCACAGTCATTCGGAATTGACCTCTTATCACTTGTCATGCTTGCTGACGGAGCCAAGCCGAAGCCCACGCTACGGCAGGTGATGAAGGGAACAAAATTAATGATGCGACGGTCGCGCAGCAAGAATCAAACGACCCGTTAGACGCTTGCTGTGCAAGTGAAGCGCCTGCCTCAGTCTTCTGATACGACGGACAGTGGTCCCTTCTGTGAAAGTAGCCTAAGCCTAATTAAGCTAGTAACAGATGTTTCGTATTAGACTCCCAGCCAGCAGATCGCTGAAATGGATAAGAGCAGGTCGGATGTAAAACAGAGTCTTTCCTTGCTAGAGATTCAGCCGTATTAAAAGTGCTAGAAGCGAGATGATCAATAGTCATTATACTATAGACAACAGAATTTGACTGTTTATCTGTTAAGTTTTTCTTATTTCGCGAAGAGTTGCATCGACATCAGCAGGAGTTTTCAACAGCTAAAGGTCTGCCTACACAGAGAATATCTGTGGAGAATTCGAATTCTTAATTTCGAGCTTCTAAGCGCATGGACGGAGACTTAAGGGGGGGGGGAGGAGGAGATGCTTATATCGTCCCAATGTTTCAGAAATATTTTTTAAATATTACAATTTACTATGTAGCCTACAGTGTTATCCATTGATGTAACAACATCTATAATGAGAATACGTATAAGATAGCAGCTTAAAAGCTACCATAACATTCTACAAAAAATTAAACAATGGGACATTTATTCAAGTCTTAAACCACATCTATGAGCACTGAAATCATGACAGCTTAAAACTTAAAAGGCAACGGCTACAATGTGCAAATCCAAAAAATTGTATACAATTGGAAGTCAACTGTTACACTCTAAAGTCTTAAACCATGGCTAGGCTATCAGCATTGAAAAATGAAAAATCTTACCATGAAACTATGGAAATTCAAATAAGCTAAGTTAAAAGAAAACTATAGGAGTAGGCGATGTCTTTATTGGAGTCTTAAACCATCTCTTTCAACAATTAAATTATGATAAATTTGTGACATGACGGCTTCAAGTGTTAGCCTACCATTACAGTGTGGAAATTTGAAAAAATTAAATAATTGGAGGGGACAGTTTTGAAGTCTCAAGCACTGAAATCTATCTATGTGATAGATTTAAAAATTATGACCAATTTCGTCAAAATGACTGCAGCCTATTATATGCTACCATTGCAGTGTGGAAATTCAAACGTTTTCAACACTGGGGAGAAAAACATCCTCCCAAACCTTTTCGGCTTCGGCGATCGTCCTTCAGCCGCTCGTTTGTCTCTCCCCCCCCCCCAAGATAGGACCAAGTCTCCGTCTGTGTTTAAGAGCAATATTTCTTTTCGGCTACTGCAGCAACAGGATATTTCGCAGTGGTGAGTTTTAATGATTTAGAATTGTACAACTTTTCTACTTGCCTATTAAGCATACCATTTTAGGCATATTTAGCCATAGGCAGAGCTGAGCCATATTGCATCTTGATTTTGCTTAGGCCCTTAATGCTCCTAATTCCTAAATTCCCTGTTCTTTGCTCAAAACATTTGCGTTTGAAATTCATGACAGAATTAAAAGTCAGACAATATGACACGTTATCGGTCAATTGCAGTCTCTTAATGACCATCCATATATTAGGCTAAGTATGCAAACAATCGTATTTTCGACCCCTCCCCGTGCATTTTGTTGACACCCTCATATCCTATTATCTTTGCTATTATCCTATTAGCCTAATGTAGGCCTATACGTCATGATCAGACATTTATTTGGCATGCGTACATTCGGCCGAACCCCCCCCCCCGTACGCAAATCGCCTAAATTCCGTGATCCCTCCCCTCCGTGCATACGTAATATAAGGACAGATTCTCAAAAAATTTAAGTCGGCGAAAATGGGGGGTTTGTTCTCCCACTCCAAGTGGGGGGGTTAGACGCCACTGGACACAGAGACAGAGACAGAGAGGTGATGAACTCACTAAGAAGCCATGGTGCGTATGAGTCCTCCACTCCGTCCTTG
>OX243822.1:187500-287500 GCA_945859605.1 Lumbricus rubellus
GGAGGGAGGGAGGGAGGGAGGGAGGGAGGGAGGGAGGGAGGGAGGGAGGGAGGGAGGGAGGGAGGGAGGGAGGGAGGGAGGGAGGGAGGGAGGGAGGGAGGGAGGGAGGGAGGGAGGGAGGGAGGGAGGGAGGGAGGGAGGGAGGGAGGGAGGGAGGGAGGGAGGGAGGGAGGGAGGGAGGGAGGGAGGGAGGGAGGAAGGGAGGGAGGGAGGGAGGGAGGGAGGGAGGGAGGGAGGGAGGGAGGGAGGGAGGGAGGGAGGGAGGGAGGGAGGGAGGGAGGGAGGGAGGGAGGGAGGGAGGGAGGGAGGGAGGGAGGGAGGAAGGGAGGGAGGAAGGGAGGGAGGGAGGGAGGGAGGGAGGGAGGGAGGGAGGGAGGGAGGGAGGGAGGGAGGGAGGGAGGGAGGGAGGGAGGGAGGGAGGGAGGGAGGGAGGGAGGGAGGGAGGGAGGGAGGGAGGGAGGGAGGGAGGGAGGGAGGGAGGGAGGGAGGGAGGGAGGGAGGGAGGGAGGGAGGGAGGGAGGGAGGGAGGGAGGGAGGGAGGGAGGGAGGGAGGGAGGGAGGGAGGGAGGGAGGGAGGGAGGGAGGGAGGGAGGGAGGGAGGGAGGGAGGGAGGGAGGGAGGGAGGGAGGGAGGGAGGGAGGGAGGGAGGGAGGGAGGGAGGGAGGGAGGGAGGGAGGGAGGGAGGGAGGGAGGGAGGAGGGAGGGAGGGAGGGAGGGAGGGAGGGAGGGAGGGAGGGAGGGAGGGAGGGAGGGAGGGAGGGAGGGAGGGAGGGAGGGAGGGAGGGAGGGAGGGAGGGAGGGAGGGAGGGAGGGAGGGAGGGAGGGAGGGAGGGAGGGAGGGAGGGAGGGAGGGAGGGAGGGAGGGAGGGAGGGAGGGAGGGAGGGAGGGAGGGAGGGAGGGAGGGAGGGAGGGAGGGAGGGAGGGAGGGAGGGAGGGAGGGAGGGAGGGAGGGAGGGAGGGAGGGAGGGAGGGAGGGAGGGAGGGAGGGAGGGAGGGAGGGAGGGAGGGGGGGAGGGAGGGAGGGAGGGAGGGGGAAAGCTCTTGTCGCAGCATTTTCCAGCATCTGTCCCAAATTCCCTTTTCTCTTGTTCCCCCTTTGACCGGTTGTTCCCCAATCCCTAATTGGTCTTAATTCCATCTCATACATAATACATAATTCTTTCTCCCTCATCGTCGTCGTCGTCTTCTCAGTCGATCGCTAAGTGATTTGTCGTCAACGACTCTCACATTCTCAGCTGCTGCTGCTGATGCCTTCCTGACTTCTCGTTAGCGTTCTGATTAATGATGCTCTGTTCCACCTTCATTCGTTCCTCTTCCACTCCTCCTCCTCCTCATTCTTCCTTTCCCTTCTCTCCCTCTCGCGAACAACGCCACCACTTAGTCGACGATTGAGCTGTTAGCACGTCTGTTGCCGCAGTCGCTGTTATGAAGAGGAGGTGATGGAAGAGGAGGAGGAGGAGGAAGTGGAAGAGGGTGTGGAAGAGGAGAGGGGGATCCAATGGCAACGGAAAGCGTGGTCAACGCAAACGGTATACAGATGATGGTGATGATGTTGATGATGATGACGATGATGATGATGACGATGATGATGATGATGTGCTTGGTGGAGCGAGACGGAGTTCAGTGTAGCGTGCGACTTAAACGATGTCTTATGCTAATGTAATTGAGATTGACATGGATCGGTGGAGTCAACTGAGATCAGTGGAGTGGAGCAGGGTAGAGGGTGGAGGAGGGTGGAGGAGTATGAGGAGGGGGCGGTGACAGGCGGAAACATTAGCAACGCGATGTCGAATCATGTAACCTTTGAACTTTCGATTTACTGTTTGCAGTTTATGTATTCTTTGAAAGATCTTTAATTGAAATGAAACGCTGCATTGCATACGATGGCAACGACATGCTTGGAAGACTTCTCTTCTTGCCACAACAGTTCACTATAATTATTGTCTTGCCTCATCATGTTGACTTCTATCTGCCTTGACTATCTCATAATAACGTCATCATTTTGACCAGATTAAAGACACTACTATATCTCGAACTATAAAGCTACAGCATAACTATGAGAAGGGTGACAATTAATGACCGCCTTAACCTCTGACCATCACAAACCATCGCCTCCAAAAGAAATCTAAACAGTTTTTAAACTAAGATACATTATTTTTTGCACATTTTTCTGATTAATAATTTTATAGCAGGAAATAAAAATGTATATAATTAAAACAAAATATTGCTAATTTTATAAAATGAAATAGCCTAATTATGAGCATTCCTGCAGGCATTGGAGTTCCAAAGGGTTTGGTTTCGTGTGGTTTGAATTAGGCCTACCTCACTCTGAAAAATATGACTCACAGAAAAAAATTAAATTCCGTTGAATTTTCATTCTTCTACGGACGTGTAGTCACAAGTATCCATTATGATAGACTACAATAATTATTACACTTTTACACCGACCTCCACTTTCTAACGGCTGGCTCAAGTCTCTTAAATCTTTTTTCTTTGGTCGTGGCTGGGCTGGGAGCGCCTCTGAGTAGTTTCTTGAAGAGGCGCTATATAAATTCTAATAATGAATGAATGAATGAATGACCATAATCCTGCAGGGACAATATTACTTAAGATTACAGTTATAATTAACAAAAAATGCACGATATTTTAAAACTACGATAAATTTCTTATTCTATTATTTCGATATATTATAATTCTTATTCTATTATTTCAATATATTATAATAAATATTTCATATAAAATATCATTATTATAATTATTTTATTTTTTACATTTTTCGCCCGCAGTAGATAATATTTTTTATTATTTGTATTATAATCATCATTATTATTACTATTATCATCATCGTCGTCGTAGTCGTCGTCGTCATCATCATAATCATCCTTACCACCGTCACCATCGCCAACAACAACAACAACAACATCATCATCATCATCATTGAAGCTTTAATTAATCTAATTTTCTAATCTATAGGTGAGTCGTGGTTGACTGACCGCTGCTGGCGTCCATGTCTTCGTGGTTGATTGAAGCGAGCAGATCAGCCCTCATCGTCGTCGTCATCGTCTGTGGACCGTGACCTCCGAATCCAAGCATAGCTTGACTTGGACTGTGATGATGATGCTGATGCTGATGATGTTGCTGATGATGTTGCTGATGCGGTTGATGATGATGCTGGTGGTGATGGTGATGCTGACCAGCTGCTGCAACTGCCGCTGCTGAGAAAGCGAAAAGGTTGCGACTCCAAGCAGAGAAACTTCTCGCTGCCACATCAGCATCTTGAATCGAAGAGCATCCTCCTCCCATTCCCACTCCTCCTCCCATTCCTCCTCCTCCCATTCCTCCTCCTCCTGCGCCGGTTGATGAAGCAGAGGATGGTGTGGAAGAGGATGCGGAAGAGACTGGAAAGGTGTGAGGATGAGGAGGAGGAGGAAGAGATAGAGGAAGAGAAAGAGGAGGAAGGAGAGGAGGAGGATGATGTTGATCAGTGAATGAATGATGATGATTCATCCACGAATCTGAGATGGAAGTCGTTCTTCTGTTGATGGAGCAGGAAATGGAGTTTGACGTGGAGCAGTGGATGGTGGAAGAGCAGAGACTGGAGGAGGTGGAGGATGCGGTAGCATGTGGTGGTGGTAGAGGAGGGTGATGTGGGAGGCGATGGTGTTGTTGGTGGTGGTGGGACAGTGATGGGAGGAGTTTTGATCGTCGATTGTAGACGTCGAGTAAAGAAGAAGAATGTGAGTTCGAAGATGATGATGTTGATGTTGTTTGACGATGTTCTGTGAAGCTACAGCTGCGATGAGTTGGATCAAAGATGGAAGTAGGAGAGTGACGACGAGGTGGCGATAAGTCAGAGGATTGGCCGAGACCAAGTAAATGATGAATGGCGAATGGCGTCGAATGATGATGTGGAGCCAGCGGAGGAGGAGGAGGTGGAGGAGGTGGGGAGAGGAGGCCAGCAGCACTTGCCTTGATGGTCGACGATGTCAAATGTTCAAATGATGGTGAGACAATCGACCCATGCAGTGCTGATGATGCTGATGCTGTAGAGTAGAGGGATGAGGGTGAGAATTCCCCTCTTCCTCCCTCTCCTCCTCTGCAGTAGACCATAGCATTGGCTGCTGCTGCTGCTGCTGCTGATGGATTGAAGTTCATCAATGAATTATTATCCATTGTTCGTCGGTTGACGAGGAAAAGAAATTCAGTTCAAATGAACAAAATAATTCGCTAAAAGTTTTTTTCTAATATTTGAAATCTTCTTTCAATTCAATTCTCTGAATATAAATTAATCTTTCTCGGTGATCAGTGTTCTCCAAAGTTCGATCTACATAAAAATATGCGAACAGTTTGATTGACAGCTGTCAGATGCACATCAAGATTATCGTCAACAGTAAATGGGGTTTCTCTGTCTGCCTGCCCTTGCTGCTGTCTGTCTGTCTGTCTGTCTGTCTTTTTCTGTCGATCACAATCAACAGACGAGATGAACGACAGTCAGAAAATCCTTGCAACATCCAATTTAAACTAATCTAATCTTATATAATAAACTTTGTAACTTTGTTTATGTCGCAGTTCTTTTGTTGCAAGTTGTCTAAGGTAACATGGACTGAGAAGGGAAAATCCGTTGGAAAAAAGGCCTTTGAAATCCGAAGTCAACTGCGAACGACCTGTAAAGATTCGATCACTTTTAAAGATAAGTATATAATTTAAAAGCATCGAACCATGATATGCACGTGTACAATGTAAAGTTCCTCTCTGTTTCTCTCTGCTACGAGGCTATGAGCATGATCAAACTGCGCAGCACATGTGAGAAAGAGACATCCTATACATGTAGACACAGGAGTAGATTGCGGACGATTGCCTCGTTCCTAATAAGTTAACCTCTTCCTAGAGTCATCCTTGACGGCAATGATGATGACGATGATGTTCTGGAAGAGCAAAGTTAACCTCGTGATCCTCAGCAACTAGTCCTCATCCTCAGCACCCTTACCTCTCTTCGGTGTCCTCCTCGTCTGCCTTTGACCGTTGCCGATCACTGCCACCCACACCACCACACCACACACAGACCGACAGACGTATAGAGAGAGGATGGTGAGGATGGTGAGGCGACGAAGGCCAATCGGTCTCATTAGCATCGAAGTGTCACAGCCTTCGCAGCAGACAAATCCGTGCGTCCTTCCCATTGGCTAATCAACAAACGCAACGCAAACGCCTATTGGCCAGACCACCATGCCACGCCGTCGACACAGTGGCAGCGAGCGATGGAGGCGCCACAGTGCCACCGCAGTCACATGCAGTGCCACCGTCTGCAGAACACTTGTCGCCTTTCGCATCTGCCATCGTCACCAGCAGCAGCAGCAGCAGCAGCAGCAGAAGCAGCATCCTCTGGAGCCGGCATGGATAGAAGGATGTGTGGATGTGTGGATGTGTGTGTCCTCAGGCATCAGTGGCAACGCACGAAGACTATTAGCGAAGAAGAGGAGGCAGAGGCAGAAGAGAGTTGGACTGCAGCAGCAGCAGCACCATGAGCATCATGGTCTGCAGTGGTGGCAGTGGCAGTGGAAGCGATAATGGTCGGTGGAACGAGTTACGCACGATCAGAGCATCGCAACAAATTAAGCGATGATTGGCCAAACTAGACGAATATCATCATCGTCGACGACGACGATGACGACGGTGCATGGGGGAGCGAGGGGCTAGGTACACCGACCGTGCTGTAGAGGATGAGGCCGAGGGTCGACGTACACCATCTTCCCCCACACTCCCCTTTCCCTCTGCTGCAATAATCGACACTTGTGGTCCACTGACCCACGACGTCGTCGCACTAATTCAATAATTCACGGCCAACTGTCGCTGATCATATTGAGTGAGAAGTGATTGCCTAAATCTGTCAGACTCCAATCAGAGCCTATCGTCCATTGCCTCATGCACCGTAGGCAGTGAAAGTAAGGCGCCCTTAAGTCTCGATGATTACTCCAATGCAGACACACAGACAGACGCACAGACAGACATATGGACAGACGGATAGATAGACAGACAGACACTCTTTCTTAATCAGTTCGTTCCGCTTTGTCGCATAATTTATATCGTCAATTTGTTACCAATTGACGGCAATTATCTTTTCTCTGTCGTTCTGTCCTACTTACTTACTTACTATTTTTGCATACATTGACCTGATTGTATGATTTGGCTTTGGATCGCCATCGTCTCATGCTTTCTGTATTCGACAATGGCGCTATAGAAGTCAATGACAAATTAATCGGATTCGGCAAAGTCTTAAAGTCATTTTCTACAATTAGGCTTCGTTCAATGAAGTTGCATATATATATATATATATATATATATATATATATTTATATATATACATTCATCTAAAATATTTATATATATATATATAATATATTATATATATATACACACATTCATCTAAAATATTTATATGTATACATTCATATAAAATATTCTTCTGTCGCTCATTCATCATTAAACTGCGCTATAGAAGTCAGAGACACATGTTTAAATCAGATTCAGAGAATAGATCGCAATAAATAAACAACAACTCGTTAAAAGCAACAAAACAACTGTTTTAAACAATTTTATTAAAAATTGGTCAAAACTAAAAACGAGAACAAACAAAAACTTTCATCATCAGAGTAATAAAAAAATTACTCGACATCAGTTTTCAAAATCAACAGGAAACAAAATTCATCTACACGTCGCTATCATCATCATCATCATCATCATCATCATCATCATCATCATCATCATCATCATCATCATCATCATCATCATCATCATCATCAGCAGCAGCAGCAGCAGCAGCAGCAGCATCATCATCATCATCATCATCATCATCATCATCATCATCATCATCATCATCGTCATCCTTCTATTGGTAAGTTTGTTAGTCACAGAAACGATTTCTCTAAACTCAAATTCCATTAACTGAGACAGAAAGAGGATTGAAATGGTAGATTGCATGCAGTGGATGGTATCCTTCCTCCTGTCTGTCTGTCTGTCTGCCTGTCTGTCTGTCTGTCTTTCTGTCTGTCTGTCTGTCTGCCTGTCTGTCTGTCTTTCTGTCTGCCTGTCTGTCTGTCTGTCTGTCTTTCTGTCTGTCTGTCTGTCTGTCTGCCTGTCTGTCTGTCTGTCTGCCTGTCTGTCTATCTGTCTGTCTGTCTGTCTGTATGTATGTCTGTCTGTCTGTCTTCTCAAGAAGAAGACGTCATAACACTGCTGCAGCTCTAGTGTCAAAGCAACGATGGAGAAATCAAAGAGAAAACTGAGAGACATATAGATAACGCAGACTATAATTATTCCTATGGAGAAGATATCAATTCCATGCATACATCACAAGCCACACCATAATAATATGTGTGTGGCATAATCAAAATTTAATGTCGACAAGACATATCTGCATCAGACACTTTGGTGGCAAATAAATGTATCGTCTCATCAACATAATCACCTAATTAGCCTATTAATTATCAACCAATTATTATAATATCACATGATTATCCTAAGCAATAAAAAAACTCTTAAGAAAATTAATTGCTGAGAGAAATAATTTCAAGAAATGAATTGGACGGAAAAATGTCATGGATAAACGAAAGAAATGGATAATGGAGGGGACAAAGGTCAATAACAGTCAAACAATTATTATGCATGCGGTTGTCAATTATAGAATAATAATAACAATAATAATAATAATAATAATAATAATAATAATAATAATAATAATAATAATAATAATAATAATAATAATAATAATAATAATAATAATAATAATAATAATAATAATAATAATAATAATAATAAGAGCACCCGCGCTCTCCAGTCATCTATGCTGGGCCATGTTCGACCAGACCAGGACGAGCAGGAGGAATATATGCTGCATCGATGGCTGGAAGAAAGCCAAACAACACAACCAGACAACCAAGCAGCATATAAACAAGCATGCTGGGACGGACCACTAATAGAGAAGGCGAAGAACTCTCTTACCGAAGGCTGCAAAGACGAATACGATCAAGCACGGCTGAAAGCAACAGCGGCGCCTCACGCTGGAGACTGGCTATTCGCACTCCCGATCTCATCATGTGGGTTACGAATGGATGATGAGACAATCAGAGTGGCAGTGGGCCTGAGATTGGGAACGATGACCTGCGAGCCCCACACGTGCCCTTGTGGGATGAATGTCACTGCAGAGGGTTCGCATGGCCTATCATGTAGCCTAGGCCCGGGCCGAATAGCCAGACACGCGACTCTAAACGACATCATAAGCCGAAGTCTCACGCAAGCTGGAATGCCGAACATCAAGGAACCAACCGGTCTCTCACGCACTGATGGAAAAAGACCCGACGGAATGACTTTGATTCCGTGGCGAGGAGGACGCAGCCTCGTGTGGGATGCCACCGTAATAGACACGGTTGCTCCTTCCTACCTCCATGCCTCGGCTGCAACGGCGGGGGCTGCGGCTGAATTGGCGGACACGAGGAAAACTGCCAAGTACGATCACCTGTTGGCCAACCACCACTTTGTCCCAGTGGCCCTGGAGACCCTGGGCCCAATTAACAACAATGGACTTGATTTTATTAAGGACCTTGGAAAACGTCTAACACTAATCTCTGGAGACATTAGAGAGACATCTTACCTTTTTCAACGCCTGTCTGCCACCATCCAACGCTTTAATGCTATTTCTTTCCGAGGCACTTTTGCTCAACCAGACACTACCGAGTGAGCCGTTCCAGAGCAACATTATTTATATCTCCGGATATTGTTTAGCAACAGGTTGTTTTAATTAATAAATGATATTTTAATTATAATAATAATAATAATAATAATAATAATAATAATAATAATAATAATAATAATAATAATAATAATAATAATAATAATACTGTAGTTATACTGTAGTCCCTGAAGAATCCTAAATACCTCGAGGCTTTAAAAAATAATTTTAAAAAAATATATATAATAATAGCAATAGTAATAACAAACGATAGATATAGATAAAGACATACTGAGTAGGACGGGATGGCTCGACACACATGCATGCGAGTAGACTATATAAAAAGAAAAGTGAAAATGGAATTCAACTTAGATTGGAAACGACAAACAAGCAGAAACGCGTACAAATAATAATGTGTTAGTTAGTTAAACTATTTTGCTTACATCAAAAGCCAATTAATTAACTGGACATACAATAATTATATCTCTAACTTGATTATAAGGTCAACTAATATTTGAACACAGCTCATAAGAACAAAAGCATAGAACTGTTTTTACAGATGACTCTTTTCTGTTCTCGCTTCATTTTCTAAGAACGATTCAGAGAAGAAGATGGTGAGACTGTCATTGAGTCAACGTATACGAAGAAAAGAGGTTACATTGCATAAAAATGAGCATCATAAAAATAACTTTGTATATACGTAAGAGACTCCCTGAGGCCTGAGGAGTGGGTGAGGGAGGAGGTCAATTGAAACCAATTAACCCTTGCAACGTGGAGGTCATATTGAGATCAATTAACCCTTTGAAACAGTCAGACATTCAGCGCACATGTTTCAACTCATGGCGCATCATCATCAACTTCTCATGCACACAACTTCTCGATATTTAAAACGATGAGCATAAGAAGGGCTTTCTCTCTACCTCTCTCGACTAGTTATAGTTACTTCAAAATAATTGTATCCGATGAGTTATTCGCGTAGATTCCAATGACCTTCAGTTGTCCGAAGCAATCCAACTGATGACCTTCATCAAACACATCCGTTCCACCTCTTCCTCGCAATGGTTCCGCCGCCAACAGAAACGGAACAGAACTAATCTGGTTCCGCTCAGGGTCGCCATGGCAAAACGGGTTAGCTGGACCGGAACCGTTCTGAACGGCTGAGGTTCCCCGTTCCGTTCCGGTGTGGAACTGTGTGTGGAACGGTGGTTCCGCTGATGAGATGGAACCAACGACGAGAGACGACGTCGAAATGTTTGGAATGAGGAACGAAGACGACGACGACGCATCGAAGTGGAACGGTGGTTCCGCTTGACTGATGAACGGAACAGAGCAGAACTGTTGATGATGTTGAAGTGATGAGATGACGAGAGACAATTGACGACTCAATCTATTGTTCTCTGAACTCAATCGATCGTTCTCAGCCATCAGTCGATGATGCTCCTATATACAACAGTCAAAAAACATTATTAGAATGATGATGATGCTGCTGCTGCTGCTGATGATGATGATGATGACGACGACGACGATGATGATGATGACGACGATGACGATGAAGAAGAAGATGATGATAAATATAATAATAACAATAATTATGATAATCAATCAGGGCTGTAACTTGGTTGCTTTTAAAGGAACTTTCTCTTCAAATCCTGAAGACGAGGCCTGACAATTCCGGACTGGTTTTTAAACAATAGTTTACCAATGAAGTCCCTGAGGGATCCTACATGTAACTACCTCAAAGCCAAAAATAGTAATAATAGGAGACACTGAGACAGATAGACACACAAAGACAGACAGACAGACAATTATTATTATTATCAGTCATTGATTATTTTTAAGGAAAGAGAAGTGATATTAATAATAATAAAAGACAATAGATGATAATTGTTATCGTCAACTGACCGTGACGCAATCAAACGCCGATGCTTTCATCTTTGTTCTGTATCTTTCTGCTGCTCTTCTATTGCTCTCCTGCCTCCTCCTCCGTCTCTCTTCATCCGCTCCAACCAAAGAACATGATGAAGATGCTCCTGGTCCAGCAGCAGCAGCAGAAGATGCGGACACAGTCTCCCGCCTCCTTCTCCCACCACCTGTTCTGCTGCCACCAACCTTTGTGACATACCACAACTGCAGCATCAGTTTCGTCAAAACAATATTCGCATCAATGTTGACAATTTTATATTATACATCTCCCACTAAGTTATCGCCGCTGTACTAAGACTACTTACACCACTATTAACACTATTAACACTATTAACACTATTAACACTATTAACACTATTAACACTATTAACACTATTAACACTATTAACACTATTAACACTATTAACACTATTAACACTATTAACACCATTAGAACACATTGTTATCGTCGTGTTCATCATCGTTATTATCACCAGCAGAAAGTATGCATGCAAATTGGTTTATATAAAGCATTGATGCTCAGGGTCTATCTCTATGGTTACCAGGTAGCCATGGCTACCAGATGTGGTTACCTTAGCAACGCCGTTCTTCTTCTTCGTCTCCATCTTGACCTTCTCCTTTGACCTGTCGTTTTCGTCCATCTTCACCGTTCCGCATGACTGCTTCCACGTGATACCACCAGCATCCGTCAGAATATTGTTGCGTCCCTTTTCAACTTCACTGAACTCCTTCTCCCACATGTTCGTCCACAGACTGGAGGTGGTGGGATCCTCGAATCCTTCCTCCTCCTCTTTCCCCACCTGTCCCATTTCGTGCATCGTCTTAACTGGACGATGAGGACGATGAGGATGAGAATGATGAGGATGAGGGTCTTGGTCTCCTTCTTCTTCCATGTCCGGTGGTTTCCAGTGGAGATCCATTGCAGGAGGAGAGAGAACGACGAGAGATGGATAAAGATCCTGGAAGTTCTCCATCATCAGGTCGTCCTTAAGATCCTGACCGACGGAAGGAGGTTGGTGGAAGGGTAAAGGTTGAATGATGAAGGTCATCGGGTCATCAGTGGAGAGGGAAGAGGGAGGACTGTGAATGTGATTGGCTGATTGGAAGAGAAGATCATCGATCGAGATTGCACTCAGATCATCAGACATAAATGAAGAATGATCCCTGCATGAAAAGAAGAAGAAAGAAAACGGTTTATGTCAGCAATCGCTCCTCATCTGTCTGTGTCTCTGTCTGTGTCTCTGTCTATGTTTCTGTCTGTGTCTCTGTCTGTGACTTTGTCTGTGTCTCTGTCTGTGTTTCTGTCTGTGACTCTGTGTCTGTGTCTCTGTCTGTGTCTCTGTGTCTGTGTCTCTGTGTCTATGTTTCTGTCTGTGTCTCTGTCTATGTTTCTGTCTGTGTCTCTGTCTGTGACTTTGTCTGTGTCTCTGTCTGTGTTTCTGTCTGTGACTCTGTGTCTGTGTCTCTGTCTGTGTCTCTGTGTCTGTGTCTCTGTTTATGTTTCTGTCTGTGTCTCTGTCTATGTTTCTGTCTGTGTCTCTGTCTGTGACTTTGTCTGTGTCTCTGTCTATGTTTCTGTCTGTGACTCTGTGTCTGTGTCTCTGTCTGTGTCTCTGTGTCTGTGTCTCTGTCTATGTTTCTGTCTGTGTCCCTGTCTGTGTCCCTGTCTGTGTCTCTGTCTGTGTCTCTGTCTGTGTCTCTGTCTGTGTCTCTGTCTGTGTCGCTCAGTCTGTGTCGCTCAGTCTGTCTTCATATTGGTCGGTTTGAGCATTGTTTCCTTTCATGTGTGTGTGTGAGTGTGTGTGCTTGCGTGCATTCGTGGGTATGTGATTCGGCGAACAAAAACCCCGTTCACGTTTCAGAATGGCAAGAGAGGCTGATGACGACACCTATGGAATGCGACGAACATTAAAGTAACTATCATTGCATTCGCTAGGTGGCAAAATGGTCAATCCAGCCTCAACAGCTGACACCATCTCTCCCGCTTTATAAAAACCTCGCACAGACGAATATTTTTTATACAGAGAGCGACGTTTTGAAGAAAGCGAAAAGTCAGAATTAGTCTGAAAATATTTGCGATCGATTGATTGCTCAAAATTATTTGGAAACACTTAATCTTAATTCATTTCCTAAAATAATACTTAAAGAAAATCCGATTTATTTGATCAAGTCTTTTATTTGCTTACTTTGAGTAAGACAGCAAATGTGGAGAGCAGAGGGACTTTTGCTTACTCACACGAGAAGGTAGAGGAGGAGGAGGAGGAGAGGGGCAAGGGTGATGACGAAGACCTAAGATGGGTCGAGGTGGGACTCAGGTAAGACAAGAGACACACCTGGAGGTCATCGAGGTCAACTTTGGGTGTGGTCGTCTTTCGATGATGAGTCAGAAACAAATGAACTCCGACTGTCATCAATTGCACAATCAATCGATCTTCCTCCTGTGGAGAGAGTGAGAGACAGACAGACAGACAGACGGACAGACACACAGACAGAGAGAAAGAGAGAGAGTGGGAGAGAGAAGCAGACAGACAGAAAGAGAGACAGACAGACACAGAAAAACACAGAAAGAGAGAGACATGCAGACGAGAGGGAGACAGACAGACAGGGACAGGGACTAGGACTACGACTGGGACAGGAGGTCAATTTTTTTTCACAACACGACATAAACCAATGTAAACAAATCATTTCACAACTCGTTATGTTGATGACGGCTAAAAATAGCCTCCAAATGCGATGACTCATCGCTTGAAATGAAAGCAAAGATCCTAGAAATTAAAGCACTGTTGCTGATTGACAAAAAAACTGGCGACGAAATCTTCTTCTGCTTTAAACCATAATGTAAGAGAAACGAGGTTTTGCAGCTGGTGACTAATCTGCAGAGTGCTGTAGCGCTATAACAATTATAGACATCACCATATAAGAATCAGACGATGTCGCTCCTAAGCAATCTCGCAGCCACACAGAAATAAATATTGCTTCTCTCACTGAAGAAGAAGTACAACAGCCACTTTCCATATTCTGCTTTTCTCTTTTAGTTTCTCAACCGAAGAATCGTTGTTGTCCTCAGCACAGAAGTCAAGCAAAGGACAAAGGACAAGGTTGTTTGTCCTTTGCATCAGACGAGAGACAGTCCATATATATATACACACATGTATATATACATTTATATATATATACACACACATAATTATGTGAGTATTTTACGTTTTAGAAATCCGTTGAATGAATGAATGAATAAATAAATGAATAAATTATATATATATATATATATATATATATATATGAGTATAAGTTATATAAATCTTTTGAATGAATATATATATATATAGAATATTATAGGGAACCTCCATTCTCCTGCAATGCAGTGGTCGCAGTGACCTCTGTGGTGGTGGGGGGGGGGGGGGCAACGATTCGGTCGCACGCGCGAACAAAGTGTATCTGGCACAAAGGTCATGACCCTGCCTTACCGAAGAAAGGTCGTGACCCCCTCAGTCTTGCGGAAGAAAGAGCGTTTGGTTGGAAAGAAAGAGATGCAAGACTGAAATGCCGACTCAGCATTTTCTAACGAACGTCTATTCAATCACGTGATGCTGATAATAATTATGAAAGAATTATTCTCGATGAAAAATCGATGCAGAGACGTTACACTGGCGCTACATAAATGCATTTGTTACATTTCTCGAAAGCTACAGTAACGTCATTTTTAAAATAAATGTTTTCTTTGGCAAAAGAATATTATTGATAATATTGAGAAAATCATCGAAATGTCAGAATGTCGTATGTGAGGATCAGGTTTTAATTTTTTTTATTCAACTGAGTCCATTCTAAAAAAACAATTCATGTTCCAGTTCTTCTCCTCCAACCTCTTTCTCCCTCACACCTCATCTTCCCTCACACCCCCTCTTCCCTCCTTCTCCTCTTCCCTCCTTCTCCTCTTCCCTCCTTCTCCTCTTCCCTCCTTCTCCTCTTCCCTCCTTCTCCTCTTCCCTCCTTTTCCTCTTCCCTCCTCCTCATCTTCCCTCACACCTCCTCTTCCCTCCTTCTCCTCTTCCCTCCTTCTCCTCTTCCCTCCTTCTCCTCTTCCCTCCTTCTCCTCTTCCCTCCTTCTCCTCTTCCCTCCTTCTCCTCTTCCCTCCTTTTCCTCTTAATTCCCTCCTCCTCATCTTCCCTCCTTCTCCTCTTCCCTCCTTCTCCTCTTCCCTCCTTCTCCTCTTCCCTCCTTCTCCTCTTCCCTCCTTCTCCTCTTCCCTCCTTCTCCTCTTCCCTCCTTCTCCTCTTCCCTCCTTCTCCTCTTCCCTCCTTCTCCTCTTCCCTCCTTCTCATCTTCCCTCCTTCTCCTCTTCCCTCCTCCTCATATCCCCTCCTTCTCCTCTTCCATCCTTCTCCTACCCTTCTCCTCATCCTTAAAAAACAGAACACATATGAGCAGAACAGAAAAGAACAGCACACACAAGAACGGAACAAACAAGAACAGCACAGATAAGAACAGAACAGATAAGAATAGAACACATGTGGGGCGCGATGGTCTAGTGGTGGCGTCGTTGCCTTGGAGCCGGAAGGTCTGAGGTTCGAATCCACCTCGCCGCGTAAGGACCTTGGGCAAGTCCTTCACTTACAATTGCTCAGCGCTTCGGCGTGAAACTCCGATGCAGTGTCCGCTCTGCATCGGGAGCGCCTCTGAGTAGAGAGAGCTTGAAGGGGCGCTATAACAAGTGCACATACAAACAAACATGAATATAGAAAACTTGAGAATAGAACACATAAGAATAGTACAGATAAGAACAGAAAAAACAGATTGGAATATAACACATATGAATAGAACACATAGGAATGCAACACACAAGAATAGAACACACAAAAATAGAATACATAGAACATCACAGATAAGAACATAACACATAAGAATGGAACACATAAGAATGGAACACACGAGAACAGCACAGATACGAGCAGCTCAGTATAGCTAAAAACCCGGCAAAATATATTTAAAAGTAATTGAGAATTTGAGATGATTCTTTTATTCTTTTTATATGGCTATGGCGCCATGGAAGTTCTGATGAACGGACCTCAGCGTTCAGCATTCGAATTAGCCACAGACGTCAAAACTATAATTTGTCTATTTACTTCTGCAGCAGTCATCAATTTATGATGCGCCATTAATTATGTGAATCTGGGTCAGATCGAGGCACGTATGGGTCGGATGATGGACCAACGGGTCAGGTATGGTCGGGTCATATCTTTGGAGAACTATGGTCGGGTTGGGTCAGGTCAGTCTACGATGGGTCGGGTCCTAATTAGAACTCACCCATGGGCAACTCTTATCGGGTGGCTGAATTTCTAAGAGTGGAGGTTTGACTTTCACCCGCGTCCAAAGCCGTCCACCCTTGTCCACTCTTAATTCGAACTATTTTGGAAAAGATGGATGGAAGGCTTCCCACGGATCACCGGTGTTAAAAGACGAGATAGGAAAACAATTATAGGCTACATTACCCTACATTACATGTCTAGGGAAATTAATAGCAACAAAGCGTCTTACATCAGAATTATTATACAGAACTTGCACGACGAGGGATGATAAGAATCTGCTGGCGAATAATAGAGGTCAACCTGTTCACTTAATTATTAATTATCTTTCAGTCAATTAAATCATCAAATTCCTCTCTAAAGAATATCTACTTACATATTCGTCTTAATGATTTACAGTTGATTTCCGTGATTAGTAATTGTTCCAAAAAGACAAAATATCTTTTCTTCTGCTTTGCTTGTTCTATCTCTCGTTGCTGTCCTTACTCGTTCGCAGATTTCTCACAACTGTCAGCAGATATTCATTGTAGCGACCATGATGCAACGCTGTAACAGCGCTATAAGATTATAACCACGAGGGACACGCTGGCCGGAAATTCCCGCCGTCAGCCTCCATTGGCAATGCGTCAGCACTTTCAACAAACTTCTTCTACCAATTAGATTGCAAATAGTCCACCAAAAAGTTGAATTCCTGACTGAAAATGAGTATTTTAGGTTCGCAAAAAAACACATTTAGCGATTTCAATACCGAAAGCTGAATTTCCAATCACCTGATTAGAAGTTTTTGATGGACTGGCAACCTTACACCCCTGGGACGTGTGACAATGGACTTGTCCAGACTTGTCGGGACTTGCCCGCCTTCGCCTGTCAATCAAAGCCAATAATGAACTGATTTCGTTACATCCTAATAATCCATTTAAAAACGATTGAAGTGTTTTTAAAATGAGATTAAATTACATTTAAGAATGTTGCTCAACTTGATCAAATCAAACAAACAAAAACATATTACACGACCTGCAGAAAATAACAGTCAGACATTTTGTTGTGATTGTTTTCATATATTTATACACTACACGCGCACGTGCTGTGCTGTTAGGCTGATGTCATTGGAAGAGGAGACAGGCATAGACAGGCATAGACAGACAGATAAGCACACAGACAGTAGAACAGACAGAGGAAGAAATGCTGAGAACCATCGACCATGGTTCTAACATAAATAATTTCTGTTCTTTGTCATCCATGTCACAATTTGGGTCAAAACTCAAAAACTTAAAACACGATCATTTAATTAAACTTATCGCTGATCAGTGTTTAATCTAGACGTCTCTGGGGGGGGAAAGTTCCCCCCCAGGATTGACATTTCCCCCCCCCCAGAAAAATTTGACAAAATGATATTGGTTTTTAGTTACTATTTTCATCGTTGTTTTATATGAGGTGTTATAATATACCGTGATGTTATTTACTATTATATGATTATTTATTATTTACTATTATTATATATGATACTATCATGTTGCAATTAGTATAACTTGCTGTATATATTTGTATAAACACTATTTTTGCACAACTAAAAACAGATATGATGTCCACACCAGAAAATTTGACAAAATACTTATAGTTTTAGTTGCTGTTTACATCATCGTATTACGTGAATTGTTATAATATACTGTAATATTATTTATTATTATTATATGGTCAATGGTTATAATGTTATTATTTACTATTATATTATATGACACAATCCTGCTAAAATGAGAATAACTTACTGCTAATATTTGTACAAATACTACTTTTATACTACTGAATGGCTTCTCAAAAGTGGTATCCTTCAAATTTTAAACTGTAGGCCTAAAATTTCAAAATGTTTGGTCCTATTATTTGAACACATATATAGTAAAACCTAAAAACAACATCATTACTACACATGGTTTCTTGAATTTGGCACCGGTAGTTTATTAGTTCTTGGTTGGTTTGTGTACCATTAAATATGATTTCAGAAAGTATGTCCTGGTCAGCAATTCAGGACCATCTTGGGAACAGGGTTAAACTGATATAGTGCTGAAAAGTCAGCTTATATAGGCTACTATTATATTCATGTCTGCATTTATTCATTAGAATAACTCAGCAACAGGAGAACTGAGCTGCTGAACTCGATACATAAAGATACTTTTATTGTAATTATAATCATATATTATATTAGATCCTAAAACACTTTTTTATCAGTACTGAATAGTCTAATGGAGTTATTTTGCTAAAATGGCACCTTAAAAGAGGAGGCCTACCATTACAGTGTGGAAATAACCCCCCCTCCCCAAAAAATATTTGTTAAGTGTTGCTTATATTTATTGAAGTCCACTCTTATAAGCACTGAAAAGTGTACAGGCAGTTTGTCAAGATGACACCTTAAAATGCTGCCATTGCAATGTGGAAATTCAAAAAGTTTCTGATGAGGCTCTGAAAAAGTGCAGGTATTTTGTTAGGATGGTACCTTAAAATGCTACCATTGCAATGTGGAAATTCAAAAAGTTTCTGATGGGGCTCTGAAAAAGTGCAGGTATTTTGTTAAGATGGTACCTTAAAATGCTACCATTGCAATGTGGAAATTCAAAAAGTTTCTGATGGGGCTCTGAAAAAGTACAGGTATTTTGTTAAGATGGTACCTTAAATTGCTACCATTGCAATGTGGAAATTCGAAAAGTTTCTGATGGGGCTCTGAAAAAGTGCAGGTATTTTGTTAAGATGGTACCTTAAAATGCTACCATTGCAATGTGGAAATTCAAAAAGTTTCTGATGGGGCTCTGAAAAAGTACAGGTATTTTGTTAAGATGGTACCTTAAAATGCTACCATTGCAATGTGGAAATTCAAAAAGTTTCTGATGGGGCTCTGAAAAAGTACAGGTATTTTGTTAAGATGGTACCTTAAAATGCTAACATTGCAATGTGGAAATTCAAAAAGTTTCTGATGGGGCTCTGAAAAAGTACAGGTATTTTGTTAAGATGGTACCTTAAAATGCTACCATTGCAATGTGAAAATTCAAAAAGTTTCTGATGGGGAGGGGCACATCCCCTCCCCATACCCCTCCCCCTGCGGGTCTTGGCGCTGCGCGCCTCAAGAGCGTCCTTCGGACGCTCGATTGTCTCCCCCCCAGAAACCTGAATTCCCCCCTCCCAGCGGGCGGGGACTAGATTAAACACTGATCGCTGATGTATAGCGACTTAGTTTCAGTCCCATTCGTCAAGCGGCGCTACCACATCCATATTGTGGCGCCACTCGGCGAATGTAGTTGTAGTTGGCAACTAAGCAAATTCCTTTAAAACAGCCCTGCAATTCGTGATGATATTATATTCAAGACATCTCTATTCTCTAAGGTTCACTTATCATCTCTTCAATTTGCACTTGGCGCTGCTGCTGCTACAATACAATACAATACAATAGATGTAAAAGCTATATCTGTGGAATCTGATTCTTTGTGACCTTCGTCTGGTTGATGTCTAGTCAGTCTAGATTAAACACAATCTCTCTGGTAGCGTTTCTTGATAATTTTATCACCTAAAATCCTGTTTGTGCTCTCTCAAGGTCTCTAGCACTGGGAGTGCTTCTGAATGGTCACCCAGGCTGAAAATTGCCGGGGCATTGGATTTTAGCCCCCAGACTCACCAGTTTTTCTAAGAACCTCATTGTCAACATTGTCAAATCTTCTCTGTTCACCCCACCTCCAATAATTATTAGGCCTAGTGGATTCATGTCTCGCCAATGACTCCCATGCAGTCATTTTCCTACAACTCTCATGTAGTCTATTTATTACTTTGAATTAAAGGGCAGCGGTAGGCCTAGGCCTGCGAGAAGCGCTATCGAAATGATCAAAGAACAACATATTGTCAACATACAGTATTACTGTGCTGTTATATAATATAACATTCTGTCGAGTGAAATTGCAATGCAAATAATCCGAGTAATCTAATTCGGCATTATAATACATTTGAATGTTGATGATGTTGACGAAAGTGTTACACATCATCTGAGTGTTGATTATGTCGATGTAATTTATATTCCAACATTGCAACATTTAGTTCTACATGATAGAAACATCAAAGACTAAACGCATCGACCGTCACGAATGACGAGTCATCCGTGAATGCTAAATGGATTGGAGAGGGTCTTAGGTTAGACGAGAGACAGATAAGAGGGAGAGATGGACGGAGGGTTTGGGCCTGTGACCCGGGGGAGTCGCCACGTCCTATTGGCTGCAGCATTAGACCGCTGTTTCGATGCAGGTGTCAGATGCACGTATAACACATATGTAGGTCAACAAATACAGGTAGAATCCAGGTAGATATATACCGTACATGCACCGACGCGCTGCTGTTTGCTAGCAAGGGACATAATATCATGAATCGAGTGGAAAACTTTAAACCTGGCGTTCGATTTTAAACCGATTTCTATCGCTCAAAGTTGTCGCAATTCGCACTAAAAGACAATGGTGTAGAGACAATGATGGTCTGAAGACAATGGTCTAATGATCTAATCAACAACAGGTGAGTTATGGTGCTGCCAAGTACACAGGTAGGAATGATGGTCGACATAAATTTCTTCTAAGGTTTACGTTTCATTCAAACTGACGATTCGGGTTAATGATCTCAAACGGCTGAGGCGTTATAATAAAATGGATTGCTTAGAGTTTGTGAAAACTGAAAAGAGAGGAGGAAAAAGACATTCAAACCCTGGATGCCATTGACATGAGGTGTTAGCAACTTCATTTTCTTAGCCTCTGCATATTGGGTCAGGTTGGCAGTCCTCTCCCTCACCATTACATCTTCCCACCACCAACAGTGAACAGTGTACGGTCGGTGTACACATGATTGCAAAGTTAGCTAAGTTAGCTATGGGGGACAGAGGAGGAGAATGAGTAGAAAACTCAACCCATATTTCTGCTTTGGTTGAGACTTCTCTCGATATACAGACTAGCACCCAATTTAACCACTCTGCTGCCCTGCAGTGTCTTTTGAATTTGCATTGTAATCATATTTTATTGTCTGCCACGACCTCAAGAATTAACGAGAACAGCGAATTTATACGTAAATGACTCAATATGGAATTCATTGATTGCATTATTATAGATTAACGAATATTGGGAAAAGTAATTAATAAAATTAATTAATAGACCTAATGCTAATATTAGCATGATGGGTAAAAAACACTCTCGCACGAGGACGCGTGCACAGGCATGCATGCACACCCTCACGCACGCTCGCTCGCACGCACACACGCATACACCTATTGTGGTCAGTGGGCGTGGGTGCTGGATTAAGTGGTTGATTAACAGTACTGACAACATGACGTCATTATAATAATTTTCAGAATAATGGAACAATGGTGAACTGATATATTCAGTTGTTTTATGTCTACAATTATTATGTTTATCAGGACTGGAACCGTTCCACCAATGTATCCTCATCAACATCATCAACATTCACCTTCTTCGTCGTCATTCCACTTCATCACCATCAGCCGTTCATCGTCCTTTTCCATCCGCAACATCGTCTTCGTCAGCTGCATCTTCGCGTTGCTATGGCGACCGCCTGACCCCTGCGCGGGTTCATGCCTCGGGGTCACGGAATGCGACTGCGAACTGCCCCCTGGCGGAGACCAGCCAATCATCAACTGCAAGTCGAAGCAGCTGACGTCTGTTCCGGTCTTCACTCCGAGCAGCACGCAGTACGCTGAGCTGACTCTGGCCGACAACAGGATCCAGACGATCTCCGACCGAGCCTTCAGCGGTGTCTACTTCACTCGACTGGATCTGTCTGGCAACAACATCTTGACCTTCTCTAACCTTGCCTTCAACGGAGTCGAAGCCGTCCTCAAGCAACTCCTCATCTCACTCGCATCATCCGCTGACTTTCCCGTCTATCCTCTCTCTGCTCTTCAGTTGCTCGAGACGTTGGAAGTGACAAACTACAGCAAAGCCTCTCTTCCACCGGACGCACTTCTCCGACTGACGAACCTCAGGGAACTACGGATAGTGTCCAGTCGCCTGAGGAACCTCACGAGCGACTCCTTCAAGGGCCAGCAGGCAAGTCTGTTGAAGTTGAGTCTACAGCAGAACCAGTTGGGTTGGGTTCCCACTTCCGCCATCGCTCCACTCCTCTCTCTCCAAGACCTAGACCTCTCCGCCAACCAGATCTCACAACTTCCGGCCAAGTCCTTCTCCGGTTCCGTGTCCCTCCAATCCATCGTCATGGATTCGAATCCACTTCAGAGCAACGTCGATCCAATGGCGTTTGCCGAAGTCACCATGACCCTCCGATCTCTGTCTTTCCTCTCCTGCCAACTTGGTGACAGATCTCTCGATGCCATTAAATCTCTGGAACAACTGACGACGTTGAACCTGCGTCAGAACAGTCTGACCAACCTCCCGATCGACCTCTTCACACACACCAATCGACTCCGTTACCTCATCCTTGACGCCAATCGACTGACGACCATCAGCCGAGCCATCTTCCTCAACGTCTCCCTCATCACCCTTGAACTTCGAGACAACCCTCTGACCAATCTCCCATCGGACACCTTCTCCACCCTCACCTCGCTCGAGGAACTCTCTCTGGAGGGAGTCACCTCTCTGCGTCTCACCCCCGACATCTTCGTCCAACAGAAACGATCTCTCAAGATCCTCAATCTCGACAGAAGTGGAGTCGGTGAATCCGTCTGGCCAGCCTTAACCTCTCTCAGCGTCCTTGAAACCTTGACCTTGACGTCCACATCCCTCTCATCCGTGCCTGACTACGCTTTCCAGTTCAACAATCGCCTCCAGACGATTGACCTCAGCTCCAACCAGATCAATTCCATCTCGCAGTTGACCTTGATCGGCCTTGAGAACAGTCTCGTTAGTCTGAAGTTGAACAGAAATCCAATCTCAACTCTCGACCATTGTCTTTTCTTTCTCTTCAAATATGTCGACTACACAAAACTTGGTCTGACTGGAATCCGATTACAATGCGACTGTTCTCTGCGTTGGCTCTTCCTCAAAACTCAACTTCTTGATCCATTCAAACAATCAGCTTTGCGATGGAACTGCTCCAACGGAAAACTTCTGACACAGATGACTGAATCCGACTTCCGTTGCGGTTCACCAACCGACGCTCCGTGCGTCACGGTCCAGCGAACGACGACCCCTGACCTCTTCCAGAATCCCATTCTGCTCGTCATCACCAACCAGACATCGGACAGCATCGGACTTCTGTGGACCGTCGATCCATCGCTCGCGTCTTCCATCCGTGGCTTCACCATCACGCGGCAGCAGACGAAGAGCGATGGGAGAGTGGATACGGTGGCAGCGGTGGAAGGTGGATTGAGGGAATACACGCTGATGGATCTATCACCATCCAACGAATACATGATCTGTGTCTTCATGGACGCAGGACCAGATTATCGTCGTCAGAACAAGACGTGTGCGGCTGGAATGACGATGGCTGGGATGGGAGGATCGTCGTCGTCTGGAGGGGAGCTGTCGAAGGAGAGTCTCATCGGGGTCATCGTGGGGTCGGTCGTCGGGGGGATCGTTGTCATAGCAACCGTCGTCGTCAGCGTCGTCTTCTGCAGTCGTCACAAGAGGGACAAGGAAGTGGAGAAGGAGAGAGAGCTGCGAAGACAGAGCTCAAGGGAGACGCCAGCCGCTACGTTCGCAGCCTACTCAGCCGCTGCTGCCTCAGCCAACGGTGGATTCACAGCGGACCAAGATATGCCGCAGATCGGATCTGGCTCTAAGCGCTACACCCGTAATCCACAGAAGAGGCCGAGCTCCTCTGGAACATCATCACCACCCTACTACAACTCCAACCCCAATCCCTACCACACGAAACCGAACGTAGGACCAGAGACGGGAATGGCATTCAGTCGGGAGGAAACCGATAAGATCCTGACGATCCTGACGGCAATGCGATCGTCCACATCCAGCGGAAACGATAATTCGAGATATGTGGGAAAACCGAACGCAGCAGGGCACCAGAATGTGGCTTATGTAAACGACGAACGAAAGAACAGCAAAGCAGAGAACCATCATTATGACGTCATACCTGGAGAACAAGAACAAGACTATTACAACGTTCCGCTCGATTCTGTCGTCTGATTTTTTGTCGTCAATTTAAACAATTAAACCAATTTCGAAATAATTTAAGAAAATCAACGAATTTCGAGATGCACCATTTCTGAAGCAGCCCGATATACGTGTGAAACGAATTCTAGATTTCGTTTGGATCAGATTCGCTGCACACAAACGCTGACCCTTATTATCGTTCAGCTCCAGAAACTTCATTAAATGCAGAATTACTTCAGTAGTAATTCTTGATCAAACGTCAAAGTTCAGCGCGTGAGAAACAATTGCAAAGAATGAGATGTAATTACTTCCTCGCTTTAAGTTGCCCTTTAACATTTCTGCGCCGCTACATTTTCTACTTTTGATTATAGAACATCGACTAATATCAAAAGTGTTTTCGAAGTCTGACGTAGAATCTCTAAACCGTTCAATACTCGGTCAGAAGCGTGTGCTTTGTATGTTGCAGAAACCGAATATCATGTTTTGATGTAAATATTATACTTTTTCAAACTAATTGGGCTGATGTCTACACAACTCAGTGCCTTAAACATGTATTGTTATTGTAACTATTAATCTATAAAGCACCACTCAGTGCACACTGCACACAAATCAGAGGCCTTTCCATATGGCCGCACATTAAGTAAGGCTTATTTATAGATGGCGCTATACAAACGTATTAGATCCCGCCATTAGTAATATTCCTCATTTCAATTGTACTTGAAACAATTACTAAAGCTGACGATACCTTTTAAAGGTTTTTTCAAAGGTATTGTCTTACTCTTTAGTTATTGTTATTTTTACGTGGATTTGGTGAGTTGTTGGATTGTGTTGTTATCGATTTGCTTGTCTAGGTTACGAATTTGTCAACTGTTACTGTTTGAACACCAAAGTTTTTTGTGTCATACTGGAAAAGTTGAATGGTTGATATTGAACATCGAAGATAATTTATGTATGTTTCCAGTTGTGCATTTTGTTTATATATGTAAATTTTTGGTATTTGCATTTTGAATGTCTGAAATGAAGAAAAGAATTCTTTCAGAAGTGTAAGCTTACTTGTTTAATATGCAGAAAACATAAAAATGAAGAAATTCAGAATTAATTCTTGGTTTTTTTCTAAACAACCTGAAAATGCCAAGGCATCAATTGTCATAATTCGTAACAAAGTAGCATATAAAATATACACTTTTAAAAAATCAAGAATTTACATATCGAGCCAGTAGCATTTGCATACTAACAAAAGTAACAATTAAACTATTGCAGACTGCAAATGGTGGGGAAGTCCCAGGAACATTCCCTAAAGCACCAACAACGCAAGCATCATTGAAATGAAGAAAAGAATCTTAAAGAAATATAGGCTAATCATTATGCAGAAACATTAAAATGAAAAATCGAGAATTCATAATTATACCTCGGTTAAAACACAAATTTCTAATTTCCACAAAAACTATTTGCTAGACTACTCGAAAACATCCAGTCATCAATTGCCATAATTCAAAACAAAGAAAACTTTAAAAAACAACTCATCAACACAACTCATTGAAACTTACAGCATCAAAACTATCTACACAAATATAAAACCATTCTTAAGACGTAGAAAACTCAGAGAAACTGATTGGCTAAAGCTGGTTCAAGTTTTAGCTGAAGACAATAAAGCAATTAACAATATAAAAAAACAATTTGCTAAACACCGGTTCCAGTAATACATCAATTAGAAAATAGATTCACCGATTTTGCATTTGACGATTAGTCCGCTGTCGTTGTAAAATTGACGATTAAACTGACAGAATTGATGACCATATCAAATATCATCTCATTCAAATGATTGTCCTACGATACAACAACACATTTCCTACTTCACGACGACTGCATTGTACACAATGTACAGCGATGTATAACAACTGCAAATTCCTAACAACAATAAACACTTCAGCATTCAGCACAGATGATAATGATGATCATTGATGATGGCAGTGATTGAGTTCGTCTGATCTACTTGTGTTAGTTGGCAGAACCTCCCTTGAAGTCTTGTATGTTAGACAATGGCGACATAGAAGTTATTAATAATTCCACTAAATGGATGGATGAGGGACCTCGGACACAAGCCTTCTATATACGAATAGATTACATTCCTGTTGATAATGCATATACACTATACAGTATTATAGTAATGCCTATGAACGAGTGCAGGCTGATGTTTAAAAATATCAGAAAATAGATACAATAATAAATATTAAAACATTTTACATAGTAAAATAAGTAAATCTGTTAGAACAATGTCATAACATTTGAAAATATCCTAATTATGCGAACAAATAGCAAATGACCTAATTAATCAACTTCGAAAGACAGTCAAAAGAATTAATATGAGCAAAACAATGATATGCAAACAACGTCTGTGAAAGACTTGCAACATTTCAATCAACTAATAATATTAATAACGGTAATCAAAATAGCAATTCCTCACAAGAACTTGAATAAAAATAATAACATTGTAAATATTATTATGAAAAACCCACGAAAATGCAATCTCTCATTCTTGTAACGCAGATGGATCATGCTACCTCAGATAAACAGAAATAATAATGAGACAAAAAGAAATGTACGCAGCAAAAGACAATACAATGTGTTACTATTGTGACATGAGAGACAATGGAATGAAAGACAGTTCATCATCAACATCACGTGCGGACACAGAAATTTTTGAAGGGAGCCAAAATTTTCGGTCTTGGGCCTAAAACAATTGTTTGTTGGTCTTTGGCAATAAAATCTCATGACCTTTTTTTAATAATTTGGTCGAAATGTCAGAAAAAGATACAATTTTGTCCGCCAGAATAGTTGATGACCTTTTTCTAGTCGTTTGGTCGAAATATCGGGCAAAAAGATAGCATTTCCCCCAAAATATACCATTTTCCCCGCCAAAATAGCTCCTCATGGCGGGCCATGTCCATTTCCCATGCCAGAATAGCTGTTGAGAAATGTGCACATTTCTAAATGGGGCGTGACCGGATCTGCCCTCTGGATCCGCCCCTGATCAACATCATCATAAAAAGCTGTTTCATCATTACAACAATCGCTGCTTTGTCCTGTTCTCGGTTTTTATCATGTAAACAAAAGACGACTCTAGCGCCAAATGGACATTTGTTTGGAGAAGTCCTTTGCCCGTCAACACCCGCATACACAGTGGAACACGAAGATTAAACCTAACTATCAGATGGTAAACTATCAGGTGGTATGCATGAAACCAACCAGAATTATAGACCGTTGAAAAGTCATCAATTCACTAGGATGGCTGCATCTGAACGTTCTCCGTTCAATGCAAATCGTTTTGGCAAGTGACACATGAACAAACCATCTTAAAACATTTGAGGTTGTGGCTACACTTGTGATGAGTCGTGAATCAAATGCATTTAAAAGCAAGACTTGTCATCAAAAGAACTCACTGCACATATTAAATGCGAATCAAGATTCAGTCCATCAATTGTAAGGTTTTGACTCGACGTAAAACCGTAAAGTCTTCTGTCGTTCCATCCATGTCAAGAAATCTTTTGCTTTTCCTATCTTCTTGAATCCAGTTCAACTCTCTTCGCTTGAATCGTTTTCGTGAGCAGATCACAAATCGCTTTGGATGCTATCGTTTCAAAGTGGAACTCACCGGCATTTGTTCCACTATTCCTGTAACAATACAATAGTATTTGATATATTGTCCTACCACATAAGCTTCAAAGATACATACACAGACAACAATTGTATATAATGGAACATCAATGTGAGCGAAGAAAGTGGTGAGGGTCATTATCTTCTGTCTTATTAGTCGAAGTCCACTTTGCTCAGCCGCATTGTTTTGTCATTTCATTGTCAACTTCAAACTGAAAAGTCTCTTTCCAAAGTCTGCTAGTCCATCATTGGCTGTCAAGTGATGACGTCTCTCATTGACCTCATCACTTGACCTTTCGCTTTGGATCGCCATCGCTTGATGCTTTCTGCATTAAACACAATGGCACCATAGAAGTTGATAAAAATTAAGACGATCTGAATCTCTTTAACAACTGTCAACATAATATATAAGAGACTCTTCAGAAATCAATCGTAATTACCGGCCAACTTCCAAGACGAGTGACAGAGGTGTCCATGTATTTCGACGAATCGTCGTCAACGGCCAACTCACGATCGTTTGCGTTGGATCGAGATCAGAAAGATCAACGGATGAATCGGATATTCGAAGGAAGCAGTGAGTCACTCCATGCAGCAATTCGTCATTTTCATGCGCCATCAGTTTAACGACAAACAATGCTAGAATAGAAAAGAACAAAAGAAGATGAAAGACAATTCATTCAAGAATTTCAGCAGCACCTCTTCAACACCTCTTTAACATAAATTATTTTGGGATCTATTAAAGAAAGTGAAAAACCTGATTCTTCCCAACACAAATAATTTTATCACGATTAACTATTTGTATAATTATACACAAATGTGCTAACGAGAGGTTGTGGATTCAAATCCCCGGCCAGTCAAAAAATTTGATTTGAGATTACTGCTTCACCTGCAGCCATATCCAACTCAGTTACAATGAGTACACCAACCATACACTGTCGGTGGGAAGATGAGACGGCGAGGGAGAGGACTGGACACCATGCCCCCCACATATGCTGAGGCTCAGAAAATGAATTCGCTAACACGTTCTACACATGCAGCCTGCCTCACATGGTCAGCCTTACAGAGAGACTGCAGCTATTCTTTCCCCTCTTCTTTTTTAATAGAGACAGAAACAACGACAGATGACAGTTTGTGTCTGATTCTGACCTTGTTCTTGACGTTGATCACGAATCGTTGTTGCATAGTATCTGGCTGAATTGAGACCTGCCTCTTCGTGAACCCTTCTCTGTTCCAACCTATACTCGTCCATCACTTGCTTCACTCTCTTAAAACTACAAATCGACATCTCACCACATCGTCCAGTGCGTGATTCTCGGTCCAGCGCGTCCACGACTGCCACCTTCCTCAAATCTCGACACAAATCTTTCATCTGAATGAAATCAAATCCAGACGTTTCTTTTGAAAGATGAGACAGACAAGTAGCGAACTTGTCTGAACTCAGAAGCTGGAGTTCTTGCTTAAAGAAATCGTGACGTGCTTTCTCGCACGGAGGTGTGACGTAGATTTTGCGTTGCATAAAATGGAAAGACGGAAGAGGAATGTTGACGTGACTGAGGTCGCTGATTGTTCCAATGAAACCAATTCCTTTTGTCTTCCTCACAAAAAACACATCTTCGATTTGCTGAAGAATGCGCAGTGCACAATCAACATCACCAGCTGACAATGATGATGAAGACGATGATGATGATGAAGGTAAGATATCTTCGAGATGATGAATAAAAATGATGCAAGGCACCGTTGCCATGGCAACATCCAAGACGAGTTTAACGCCTGCATCTGGTTCCCTGTCCAACTGGAGCAGACACTTAGCAGGGATACAGAGCAGCGCTGCTCTCCAGTGAACTGCGACCTCCTCAGCCAACAGATGCTTTCCACAATTCAATGGACCGTAAAGAATGGCGCCACCTCTTAATCGCTCCGGATGATTTCGCGCTGCAGTGAACACTTCAAGAAGTTCATGTCTTGGTTGATCGAGTCCGTAGATTTGAGATGATCCTTCCGACGGCTTCTCCATAGACATTCCCATTTGCTTGAGGTAGAAGCAATTCAAGAGAAAAGTCGTCTTATCATCATCCGGTGGAGTAGAGGGAGACACTGAAAAACATAACGTCATTAATATGTGATAAGGGAAATTGGGAAAATTTATGCAACACAGGCAACATATAAATTCATAAAAAAATGAAGAAATGAGTGAATTAATTAATGATTGAAGTAATAAATGAGTGGATTAAAAATCCGGTGAATGAATGAATGAAAGTGTAGGAAGTTACATCCACGTCAAGTTCAGAAATTAAACAAACTTTGAATTTTAAAACAAAAATTATTCACTCTTCTTGTTGGGTATCATTTTCTCTCACTCCCCTCTCAACTCTCCTCTTCCTTTCTTCTGTCTCCCTGCTCTCTCTTACCATTCATAAAGTGAGTAAACAAGCAAGTAAGTAAGTAACTCTCCCGAAAGGAAATATCCTGACAGATAGAATGGGTGAATGACTTGGTGAATGGATGGATGAATTAAATTTAAACTTATTCGCAATGACGAGTGAAAGAAGGAGCTACATAAAGTGGTCGTCTAATGACGAAGAGAGTCAAACCAACCGATGGCTGACGTGGATTCCACGTTGTTACAACTGTCCGAACGACAGTACAACACAGACGAACTACCACTGAGAATTGGTACGACTGAGCCTGGCAGAGGACGAGGAGGAACGGCAGCAACCTAAGGACAACAAATAAAAACATGGATGAAGCCTTATTTATCCAATAAACTATTTCTTCTTTCCTCCTCTAACAGAAAAGAGGAAGAGGAGGAGTAAAGAGAGGAAGAGAAAGAGGAGAAAGACAAGATGAAAGAGCAGATGAAGTAGAAAGACATCTCATTAATAAACGCGTCATCCTGCATGATTTCTCAAAATCAGACGCTCACTCTAATTGGTAAACTTTGTAATTTCTGTAAATTATCAAATGGCCAGCTATAGAATATAATCGATGTAGATGATTTCTGTGTGAAGTTCTGGACCAACCTTGATCGCACGTGAAACTAACGCAGCGACACAGTCGTAGATGAATTCCGATTGTCTGGAAGACAAAGCGTCAAAGTGAAAGACTCCTTCTCCCGTCTCTGAACAACTAAAATTCAAGAAACAAAACCACAACTACACAGTTTTGAAAAGTTAAATATGTTGAATTCTGTGTCAACTTTTCATCATTCAACCAAATTAAAAACATTTATAAATTCTAACCACAATATTCTAACCATTTGCATAGTCTAAGGATGATATTAGAACCATCCAATTATTCATTCGGAAGATTTATATAGCGCTACTTCATGGTGACAACTCAGAAGCGCTCCACCCAATTCAGATGTGGAGAAGACAAAGGTAGGGAATTCAGAATATAGGAATAATATTCTAACCACTTGATTACTTTACCCATTTATTCTAAATATATGCTTCTATTCTAAAGATAGTATACTTGCTATTTCTGGTTATTCTAAGGATAACATTCTAACCAAATCAAGTAATGAAAATGACGAATATATACATAGTTAACAGCCAAATTCCGAGATTCCAAGATGACATAATAAAAAAACAAAATCATAATTAATTGAACTTCAAAATTCAACAACGTTACCAGGCACTGACCTTGCTGTGGCAATGGAGAATAGCTTTCGCTTGTAACCATAGAAACGAATCGTATGGACCGGCCAGACGATACAAGGAGTCGTATCATGCGCATCAGATATGCGAATCGCATCGTTTGTGATGTCGAGAATGTAATGACCATTCAAATGACAATTGCCATTCGGCATCAAGATCACTAGAGACAAATAATTAATTAATTAAAATAAATAATTAACTAATCCTGGACAACAGGAAATATAGAGAAGTAATTACCTAATGCAAACAATAAATACAATGAAAAAATAGAGCTCTGAATATTCAAAATGCCATCTCAAGAAAATCCTGGAAATCAACTAAGCACTCCATTTGAAAAATATTTATATATATTTATTTACTTATTTTTTTATTTCCTGAACCAAAAACATAATACAATTATGGCAGTGAATTACATAATAAACTGATTTGATTATAAAATTGATTTTATCAAGAAACTGATTTTACTATGACAATGATTCTACCATAAATTAATTCTACGATAAAATTGATTCTACGATGAAATTGAATCAACTATGAACTGAATCTACGATGAAATTGAATAACTATGAATGAGTTCTACGATGAAATTAATTCTACGATAAAATTGAATCACATTAAGTTGTACCATCCGACTTGAGATTTGTCATCGTCTCAACGTGTCTTTGATTAGCGATTGAATGCATCTGAATTCCTTCCATCCATTCTTTCGCTTCTCTCACTAATCAACAATCAAATCAAATCATGAGAACAAACGTCAAGGTATTGAAATTACATCACATTCAATCAAATCTAATCATTCTAAGTATTAATGCGAGATTCTCTAATCATCAAGAATCTAAAAGTCAAAACCAAGGCTAAGAAAAAGATGAAGTTGCCAACCATCAGAAGTAAGAACTTGATGAACTGCTGAGAGAGAATCTACTTAGAACTTATACACAGCTTTTTCTCTGTCTTTTTCTCTTCATCTCTCTCTGTCTCCGTCTCTATCTCTGTCTGTCTCGCTCTCATCCTCCTTCTCTTCTTCCAACTTCTCCTCCTCATCCTCTTCAATGATGGAACCAACCCAAGATTCAACCACTTTAAGCAGCACACAATTGATCAGTGCACTGTCTCTAATGTTCAAAGAATCTCAGGCTCTACATAAATGACAGATCTTTCTGACTTGAAATTTTTACCGCTGACGAATGTGAAGTAGAGAAGTTGAGATGCACAGAACTGAATCTTCAGACTGACGTTGTTCTGTTCAAAGCAATATTTCACGCGTCTCACGTTCTCCAAACTGTAGACCTGTCCAACGCTCGATGCAACCATCGTGTAGACTTCAAGACGAAAAGGAGCCGCATAACCACGAAGTACCAGTCGACAGTCACGCTGCACCTAAGCAGAACAACAAAAGAAAGTAAATAATGTAAAGTTGCAATTGTTGTGCTAATTTATATAGCACTAGAGCTACAAGAAACTCATCAGAGACATATGCACCAGTTGGATCTCACTAGATAGATACATAAAGATCATGGAAAGTAGAAGAAGCTTAAGTCAGAGATCTATCTATTCCATATAAGATGTAATCTAATCTAAACTGGATTAAGAAAATTGAATGTCATATACATCAAGGCAGTTAATAATAACCCAGAATGAGCAGGTCGGGTAGGGAGTGCTTGACTTGTGACTTGGAGAGTATTGTCTCATTTCTCCCATTCTCTTCTGAAACAGTTTCTGTGCATTGGAACATTGAGCATCAAATCCTTCTTCACTCACAATTGCCGATGACAGTTAGACACCTTTAAAACGGTTGCAACCAATGCTATAATATAAGGTTTGGACATCAATTTCTGCTTCATCGTTAGATGAAACTAAACATAATGCACAGTACTTAGTGGTAATAATAACAACAATACTGAAGAACCTCAGGAAACCTTCTTCCTGTTCCAGAAAATATCTGTAACAGTACAGCGATTCAACGCCATCGCATGCCTGGGCTCGACGAGGCCGTAGTACTCTGTTTTTAATGAGGGACGAGAAAGCATGATGCACTGTAATAATAATACAATTGGGAAAAATAATAACAATAATAATAATAACAATAGCATTATTAATAATAATAATAGTAGTGAACATGATTTGGTCTCATAACAGAAAAGCATAGTTAGACTAACTTAGGAAACGAATACTTGCCCCAAACTTTAAAGTTTTCCACACAGCCGGACCTTCTTTAATGATGTCATCCCTTTGCAAACTACGTCCAGTCTCGTTATTCATAACTATTGCCCAGTCATCGCCTTCCCAGCATTGTAGACATTGTAGACATGTGTCACGTGACACTTAACGGCATCTACAAATGCAAAAATCTAACATAGATGTAAAACATGAAAAACTAATCTGGAAGAACAGAATAAAATTTCCAACACGAGATTAAATCGCCAAAATATTTTCCCTCATATGCTAACTGTTATCTGGATTCTGGAATCACAAATCCTGAGATTGGCTTCAAAGTCAGAGATCGAAATAAAGAAATGTCAATACATAGTAAAATGCCTCGTTTTAAATGAAAAAAATGAGAAACTGTCACTTCTTGGCTCTGGTGTTACTATCATGAAGCAGTCGGACCTCGAGGCAGAATAAAAACGTGGAATAATAATATTCTCATTAAATATGAAACAATCCGGCTGACAGACCGCAACCAGCTACAGTGGAAATTTATGCAATTGAAACAATTCACAAGGACACAAATTACAGAAGACATTTAAATCTTAACTACTAACAGAACAGACTGCAATAAACGGCTCTGACAGTCCTCAGCCTTAAGGCACGTCCGCCCTGTACGGGGCGCGGTCTCGGTTCCTCTCGCTCTCCGTGCCAGGGTGTTGTCCAATGCGCTACCGCCCCCTCACCCGCTTAGAAACAAGAATTCCATAAATTTTTACATGCAGCAATTTAACCATGATTATAAAAACAAACTGAATGAATAAATGCCGCCCTGTAATAATTATTATTAATAGTAGGGCACTATAACTACCTGGATGACAGTGACCTCATCTGGTATCAACTTTCAACATTTGTAAGACAAAAAATTCACATTTTCTGATAGCAGGTTATAATCAAAACTAAACATCGCAATTTTCGTTCACAAGTTACATTAGTTTAGTTTAAATAACTTTACAATTTCATCCGTTTGTATAAAATTTTCGCAGGAAGTACAAAACGAAGAAATCGTATGATGGCCAAGAGACAAACGCACAAATTTACACAATGACGTCACATTTCCTTGCGTTTGTCTGTATTCAACTAATAGTCTTTGGCTCAAACAAACACGCGTGCAAAAGTTTGTTTAAAAAGTATGCTATAATTTATTATATACCAACGTCTATGAAGGAGAATATACATGTGCATATTTAGTTAGGCCCTATATACATGTACTAGCTTGGGGTACCTGGCGTTGCCCTGTAAATTTCAGGTTTTTTTTATCCCGCCACGGCCTTCAGGGCTAGAGGGAAGGCTGGGTGAGGAGAAGTTGAACTTATTATTAGGCCTATTATTATTATTATTCAGCTGTTCAAAATAATTGTCTCACTTACGTAGGCCTACGTGTCTTGGATGGGTTTAGCCTGGAACTCGTTTTCTGCCCATATAGCAACAGCCATGTTGATATTGATCATCCACTGCTTATACCCAGTCTGCGTGGGTAGGCCTAGGCCTACCAATGTTTCAGAAATCCAACTATCAAAATAGATTTTTTTATATGCATAGTCGGATTATTTAACAAGATGGTTAAAAAGCTAAGCTGTTCGTCGGATGAAGCATGCATGAAGGTGAGACTATCGATCAGTCTATCCCACCATGTACCGTTACAATATGGGACCAATATCTGCCCAACCTTGAACCACGATTTCGTTGATGGATGCGGAAGTCAAGACCTCTCCCTCAAATCTAGCCACGACATGCTTTTGAAGCCGAAGATTATAGTTAACCAGTCAATTAGGCCTAACTGTTGATTATTTGGTTCGGATCGATGTAAGAGATTCATTGCTTGACATCCGAATCTTGGAGGAGAGAATAAATGACGTTTAGATAAGTTCATTGATGATCCTGTAAGGCTGAAAGAATAATTATTAAGGTGATAATGGTGACGGAGGGGCGGGGGAAGGGGCTGTGATGGCTGCGCTGATTGACCCAATCAGCCGAGACCCACGCATACAGGAAAATATAGGCTATCTGTATTGTTGTTGTTGTTGTTGTTTGTTGTTGTTGTAGGTAGTGGGGTGTTGCAGTTGTTGTTGCAGTTGTTGTTATTGTTTATGATACTTCTGGCAAAAGTCAGTCTGGAGGAGAAACCTTCAACGCTAATGTAGGCCTACGTTTGATATAGGCAGAGTATGAGAATTGTAGAAAGTTGACTGGGGTGGGTGCAGACTTTGATTCAATATGTAGCATTGGACATGCAATGTCGAATTTACTATGGCGTCCTACGAAAGACTGGTGGTTAAACCCCCACAACTTCCCCGGCAATTCTTACCATAGGCCTATGTGTAGGCCTAATTCAAAATATATTTTAAAGCAAGGTTCACTTTATTTGCATGCGTAGGCTAGGCTATACAATGAAGGCAGATCGACAACAACAATACATGCTTTAGATGTTTTCAAATCAGTTGAATGCAACTTCGTAAATAGATTAAAATGAACGAACACTCGAAATAAATTGAAGATACAATTATAATTGAAGCTTAGCTGACAAGATTTTCCTATAGGCCTAGGCCTACATAGACACACGGAACATAACAATTATTGAGCGATGGGTTAGACCCGCATTGTGAATTGCAAGCCTCCATTCACTCTCTGATGGAGTTGTAGAATCTTATATTTTGTACATAATAAAGAAAAATAGGCTAAGTAATAATTAAGTCATGAACAGCAACTATTGTTTTGTACATGGCTAGATCTGAAATAAAATCACACGTCGTATTTGTTTACGTTCACTCAGTTTGTCATGTGCTAGGCCTATAATATCATAGCAGGTGCATGATCTAGGCACACACATGCATTCTCCAATATCAACTGTTCTATTATTGCTTTCGCAATATGGCCAGGAAGCTCTTAGAGGTCCTCGAACTAATCCTTGAACCTCTTCTCAGAAATCAGTCAAGAAGAGGTTGAAGCAATCGAAATGACTAATTTTTATCCTCATTCTATTCAAAGAGGAGAGACTTCTTTGACAACTCCCTTCATATCTATTCTAGAGTCTTTACTTCCTAATCTGACCTCTGCCTAAATAAATAAATCTATTGATGATATCCATCTAAGAATATAATTATACGATTCCTCTTTGGTTGAGCGAAGAGTCAGTCGCATTTCCATCGTGTTTCGTATTTGCAGGTTTTCATACTTGAAGATTATCCTGCGAAGTGGAAGAGCAGAGAGTATACTATACATGTAGATGTAGGTTGCGATGGATGCAGTGGATTGCAGAAGAGGTGCAGACATGTCAAGTGGACAAAGGTGGAAAGGGATACATCATGTCATGTCATGTCGTCCATGTGGAAACGAATGTTGACATGCAGATGGAAGAACTAACGGAAGATCTCGTTGCAAGGACTCACCTCGTTGAAGTAGTCCTCGTTGGAACGACTCTACGCATGGAGGTTGTCTTTGGCAAAGTGGTAGAAGTGGTAGAAGTGGTGGAGGTGTTTGAAATCGAAGTACCTTTCGTCATTGATGGCCTGGAAGAGATGGTGGTGGTATATTAGTGGTGGAACTTGGAAGTTGGTGTAATCTTCTATCTAGGTGGTGGTTACTAAGGTAGCAGAGAAGGCGCTTTCGGTTTTGGGGTAGTGGTGAAATTGAGC
This sequence comes from Lumbricus rubellus, assembly GCA_945859605.1. Taxonomy (NCBI): domain Eukaryota; kingdom Metazoa; phylum Annelida; class Clitellata; order Crassiclitellata; family Lumbricidae; genus Lumbricus; species Lumbricus rubellus. The sequence continues at coordinate 224,697 of OX243822.1, forward strand.
ATAGTTTTCTTGGTGGTGACGTTTGTGATGGCTGAAGTAGAACTTTTGGGTTTGGTGGTGGTGACGAGATTGAGTATTGACTTTTTGGTGGTGACTTTTTGGGTAGCAAAAGTTTGATTTTGGGGTTTAGTGGTGGTGATGAGATTGGCTAGGCCTATTGGGTTTTTGGTGGTGACTTTTGGGGTGACTGAAGTAACACTTTTGGCTTTGCTGGAGGTTGTGATATTGGGTTTTGCCGTCTTTGTGGTGACTTTTGGAGTAGCAGAAGTTTGGTTTTTGGGTTTGGCGGTGGTGATGAGATTGGTTGGGTCTATTGGGTCTTTGGTGGTGACTTTTGGGGTGGTTGCAGTAGAACTTTTGGATTTGGTGATGGTGATAAGATTTTGTATTGACTTTTTGGTGGTGGGTTTTGGGGTGGCGAAAATTGCGTTTATGGCTTTGGCGGTGGTGGTTAAATTGGGGTTTGCCGTCTTGGTGGTGACTTTTTGGGTAGCAAAAGTTTGGTTTTTGGCTTTGGTGGTGGTGATGAGATTGGGTGTTGTATTTTTGGTGGTTAAATTCAGTATTGTCTTTATGGTAGTGACTTTTGGGGTGGCTGAAGTAACACTTTTGGCTTTGGTGGAAGTGGTGAAATTGGGTATTTCCGTCTTTGTGGCGACTTTTGAGGCAGCAGTAGTTTGATTTTTGGGACTGGCGGTGGTGAGAAAATTCAGTATTGGCTTTGTGGTGGTGACTTGTGGGGTGACTGAAGTAACACTTTTGGCTTTGGTGGTGGTGATGAGATTGGGTATTTGCTTTTTGGTGGTGACTTGTGGGGTGACTGAAGTAACACTTTTGGCTTTGGTGGTGGTGATGAGATTGGGTATTGGCTTTTTGGTGGTGACCTGTGGGGTGACTGAAATAGCACTTTTGGCTTTGGTGGTGGTGATGAGATTGGGTATTGGCTTCTTTGTGGTGACTCCTGCGGTATCATTTTTCATTTTGGCGGTAGTGATGAGAGAGGACAAAATCCTCTTGATGATGGTGGTGGTTTTCGAGGAGGAGGTAGTGAAGGTGGTGGATAGGTTCGTGGCAGCGACCCTTGAGACCGGAAGATCTTCCGCAACTGGATCGGTGTTGTTGGAATCTGGATTCGTGGAAGAGGAATTAGTTTCATCCAGTGGAAGAGTCTTTCTTTCCCCTGTTCGACAATTAATCCAGTTACAGTAACCATTTCGATTTCTGATTAAATTAGCCTATTGGATATTGTTTTGCATCAAAAAAATCACAACGAACTGAATTATTTCAACATTTCAGAACATTGAAATTCGCTTATTAATTTTAAGTCACAGTTTATCCGCTTATCACTATATGAACAGATACAGACTATGTGTAAAAAACCTTTGTCTTTATCAGTTTTCATGCACAATATTTCAAACTTACTAGTCTGCTGGTTCGCTGAATATAGGCTACCGCTGTGATCTGTCGGGTTGCAAAAAAAGGTACAAATGTAAAGTAGTCGTACGGTCGCACTTGCCAATAGTAACCTATTATAATTTTCATAAGTTCATGATGTTAAGATTTTGTGAATCATAAGTGCTGTAGCCTATGTTCACGATTCTTAGGAACCCTCTCTTGCAATCTTGCTGAATTTTATGCCATTCTCAAGCCACTTAATTAACACCAGTGATCTGTTTGTCTGTTTATTAAGAAGTATTCAATGACATGAAGTATGGTACTACGTAGTCTATGTTTTATTTTTCAAAGGCAGTTACAATTAAAACTTAAATTTCTTAAGAACATTGATTTTGGACATAATACGTTTTGTCCTTTTGACAATCGATATACGTGTAGGCTATAATATTATTATACATAATTTACATATCAAGTACCGATATAATAATTATAATGACTTACCATAGATGGTCTGAATTCCGTCGATATCATCTGTGGTGAGTGCAAATTTAGGATCGTATGCTTTATAGAAAGGAGCCATGACTGACTTAGAGACATTCGAATGACTGAGACCCAACGCATGACCAAACTCATGTGTAGACACCTGTAGGAAGTTCACACCTACGCCACATACAACAGTAAATGCGTTTATTAAACACTTCGGCACAGTGTAATGAAGTGTATCGTCAATGAGATGTAATGTGATTCAAAGCGATTAATGTGATTTCATATACTGATAATATTATGATTTGATGTGATTTTGAAATGCGGTTTAGTTTGAATGAAAATGTGATTCATATCAATATGAGTTTTTATGGGACTGAGATTGAAACGTAATATGATCGAAAATGCGAGTAATATGCCACTTAATGCGATTCAACGTGAACTGCATCTATGCTGCATGACGGAAGTGACGTCATAGGAGGTCACCGGACCTAACTTGACCCCATCCGTCCAGGGTTCGTCTTCGTCGAAATGTGCTTCACCGGAAGTGGGGTAGAAGGCGTGGCCGAGGACGCCCCCCGGGCCGTCGAAGGGTGCCGAGTCACCATGGTTACCACGAGTGAAGCGAATCCTGATGTTGGCCGATTTGGTTCCAGGTGGAACCTCTGTGAAGTCAAGCGGAACGACATCACTCCAGAACTACAACGATCATCATCAATCAGATCCAGCGTTCATGGAGTAGCAATGGAAAAATGGGATGCGAGGCTTTTCTGGTGAATTTGCAATCGTTCTAACTCACATCTTCTGCATCATCCACATATAAAGTAAATTGCTGAATAGATTATCGCTAAAGGTTACCTGTCTTTTATTTTCATCGTGCCAATAAAAATATTTTATGCTAATACGCATTCAACCCAATCAAAATCAGAAACAAAATTTGGCAATCCTCCGAAGTCCGGTCCCAAATTATTTCACAGCATTTTTCTCACCGTCACTTCACAAACCGTTCACCGACTACTAAATATTGTAGTTGGCGCACAAAATTTGCAGATAATAATTGCCGAAAACGATTCGTCTAACGACAACTGGTCTACTAACCAATGATCTAGCGCATGAGAAATGGAAGTTGGATGACAGTTTTTAGATGTGAAATGAAGGTTGGATTGATGAAAAAACGCAAGAGAAATGGAATCTGGATGATTATTCTTTTACAGGTGAAATAGAAGCTGGATTGACGAAAATAACGCATAATAATTAAAAGCTGGACGAAGGTATTTCTAGATCTGAAATAGAAGCCGGATTGATAAGAAAACCGCTTAAGTAATGGAAGCTGGATGAGGGCATTTTTATATCTGAAATCGAAGCTGGATTGACTAAGATAACAGGCGAGAAATAGAAGCTGGATGAAGGATTGAAGGCATTTTTAGATTTGAAGTAGAAATGGGTGCATGTTGCAATGATGTTGGAATACATTCAGAAATGAAAATCATCAATCCAGCTTCCATTTAAGCTATAAATGTACTGGTAAACAAAATGGCCTCAATACTGACGTCATTCTATATAAGGGTGAGTAAGTAAGCATTGGAGAAGCATATCGATGTGATAAGCCATGCGAAATAATTTGGGACCGGACTTCGGAGGATTGCCCAAAATTTAATCTAATCTAATCTGAAATATTAATCTAATCAAGTCTGAATCTATTGACTTCGATGGCGCATTGATCATCGTAACGCACAATGTGACACATCAATTCTATAATAATTTCTATTCTATGGTGTCATCAATTCTATAATTTCTATTCTATGGTGACATTAATTCTATAATTTCTATTCAATGGTAACATCAATTCGATGGTTATTATCAGTCAATGTTAAGCGCCATCGTTCGACATCTGCAGTAACCGATGGATGGAGTCGTGAACTGGAGCTACATAAATGAATCATTTGACCAGAACAACACTGACCTGTAGAGCGGCTGCTGTGACCTTTCTTATGACCTCAGGATCAAGCTTTGAAGTGAAATTCTGGAAGAGATATGTCAACTTCTGTTGAGGCCATTTCGAACCTATAGCAATAGATAGAATTTATTAAGTCTCTATAATATATTATTTATGCTATTGACTCGTCCCCCACAGAAATTTCCTTTAGTCAGTCGCGTGGTGATGATGATGATGATGATGATGATGATGATTTTGACTAAACGAAACACGTCATGTAGGGCTAAGCTTTTCGGACTAACCTAGGTGATCATAGACCATGGACTGAGATATCAGCCCATATAGTCTGATCATTGTTTTGATTAGATTAAACTGGATTTGGATTTAGATTATAATCTGGATAATATAATTATTTACCTTGTACGACGAATCTCTTTCTTCTGTCATTCGTCGTCGTCGTCGTTGGTTCGATGTAATCAGGAAGACCACATCGTGGTGTGGCCATCAGAGCGTCAGTTGCCTCATCCATCTCACCTGTTATAAAACCAATCACATCAAACACCTGTCTGAATATCTAAGCCAGGTGAGTTGAAATCGAGGTCGGGTCACCTACAGATATTAATTGGTCAGGTCATTTCTAATTGAGGTCGGTTATTATCCAAGGTGCAACAAAAATTCTACTTAAAATTCAATTGATTGCATTCGCATCATTTACACTGATACACGTCCAATCTATCTGGACCACAAGTCATCTATAATTACGCCCATCAACCGATGTAACACACCGCAAAAGAGGGGGAGGTAGGAGAGGGAGAAGGAGTTGCATTTCCCCCACTCAGTGTCTCTCAAGTTTGAATTTTATTGACCCGATTCTTCAGATTTCGAACGGATCTCAATGCAATCACATAAATCTGCTGCAAAGAACCCATCATGCTAGAGATTTTACTTCATTTACATTTTGAATCCTGTTCTTAGAATTTATCTTCCAATAAACAAAGTTTATTTTCCCCTCCAAAAATAGAGGGGAAAAGAACAAGAGGAAGACCACGACAGATGTTGCTGGACACGTTGATGACAAACATTGGTTACCAGCGACTAAAGGAGAAGGCCCAGCGGAGGGAAGAGTGGCGACACTGGACAGCCGAACCTGCCTAGGGGCAGAGAACCAGAAAAAAAGAAACAAAGTTCAGTGGTGCATGGATATAACTGACAGAGTCGACGGAAATTCGGAAAATAATTTTGATTGATTATTATTATTATTTATTCGCAATTCACTGACCCGTGACTGGAATTCCAGCGAAGCGTTGCAGATCAGAGATTGATTCTCGGAGAACTTCAATGTCCGTCATTTCATTCTCTCCAATCTTCAGGTGACCGAATCTGATGAGGTATTCCTACAGGCAGCAATGATAATTATATGATCAGCGCTTAGAGAAAACTTCAGCCAGCCAGCCAGCCAGTCAGTCAGTCAGTCAGCGAGTCAGTCAGCCAGTCAGTCAGCCAGTCAGTCAGTCAGTCAGTCAGTCAGTCAGTCAGTCAGTCAGTCAGTCAGTCAGTCAGTCAGTCAGTCAGTCAGTCAGTCAGTCAGTCAGTCAGTCAGTCAGTCAGTCAGTCAGTCAGTCAGTCAGTCAGTCAGTCAGTCAGTCAGTCAGTCAGTCAGTCAGTCAGTCAGTCAGTCAGTCAGTCAGTCAGTCAGTCAGCCAGCCAGCCAGCCAGCCAGCCAGACAGTCAGTCGTACAAATAAGTAAATAAGTAATTAGGCATTGGTGAGTAGGTGTAGGTTTACACAAAAAATCGAGCACAAAAAGGAAAAGATCTACCGATCCAGCAGTAGTCTACTAATTGTATAATCTCTAACAATTTGTACTTCAGTAACCGCTACTGGTACTGTAACTGGTGCTGGTACTTTAATCTGTCGGTATTGGCACCTAACTGCTCCAGTAACTGCAATACTGTACCGATCATACTTACGATTCTTTCGTCGTCTGTCTTCGGAATTCGTCTGACTAATAATTCGTCGGATGGCTTCGTTGTTGTCGCTGGCATCGCAGACAATTGAATTGGCATCAGCATCAGTGCCAACAGAACACAATAGGAACACAACATTGTCTTCATTCTAAATAATCGATTCCTTCCAATGAATTCCGAATATCAGATCGCAATCGTAATTTCCAAATTTCTAAAGCCCCACTCGAATGCCAAGCGTAGGGCACCAGCTTATTCACGAGCGACTATTTTATTTGATTCCTTCTATATTATGACCGATCTAGACTTCTTAGCCACAAGTCTCTGGTGAAGACTAACGTTTACTTGTAAAGTTGATCAACTTTGATCAACACATAACAGAGTCGTCGTCGTCGTATGATGACGATGATGATAATACAAAGTAAATAAATATATAATGGTCTGAGATTGAGACCGTTTCTCTCTCTATTTTATAGGCGGACTATCGATGACCTTAGTGACCTATGACGCATGTATTTAAACGATTCGCATCATTGAGCTCCTGCTTGACTTCTGTCTGGATGGGCGAGGGACACAAACAGATAGAGAATGACAGAGAGAGAGAGAGAGAGAGAGAGAGAGAGAGAGAGAGAGAGAGAGAGAGAGAGAGAGAGAGAGAGAGACAGAGACAGAGACAGAGACAGAGACAGAGACAGAGACAGAGACAGAGACAGAGACAGAGACAGAGACAGAGACAGAGACAGAGACAGAGACAGAGACAGAGACAGAGACAGAGACAGAGACAGAGACAGAGACAGAGACAGAGACAGACAGACGGAGACAGACAGACAGACAGACAGACAGACAGAGAGTCTGGGTGGTTTCATGGATATTTCTTGTTTGCAATATTATTGTCTGACTCAATAACACGTGTGTACTGCAACCCCCGTTCCCCCCGATCCCAGCCTCCCCACGCCAACTTCGTCCTATATCAACCCCAACGTATACGAAACCATCCGTCGCCCCAATCATCAATGAAGTGTCTCACTCTCTTCCTCTAAACTGTCTTTGATTCAGGAGAATCAGGAGACAGAAGACAGGAGACCACTATCCGTCTTTCAGTCTTTCATTCAATGTCCTTGCACTTACGTCAATAGTCGTCATCTTAATGAGGCCGATTATCGGGTCACTAGTCAGTCATGCGTGACCAACAATCTCTTACTTCATGCGCTCGTTCACTGGTGCGTGAACTGACGTCGAATTTCTGATCCGCGGCTACATATTTTTATTAGGCAGTTTGAAAAACTCTATTATCAATAATTGTCTAAAGGTATGTAGATGGTGCCCAAAAAAGACCCCCCAAGATTTTCTCCGGATATCTTGTGCATATGATGTAGCGTGTGTGCATAGGCGTACGGGAGATTTCAGCAGTGGGGGGTCAAAGATTTTACTTCTGCTCGAAAAATAGATCTTGTGGTGGAAAATACTATTTTTCCCAGACAAAAAAGTTAAAATATGTCGTGAAAAATACTATTTTTTCGTATTTTCCCGGGTCTGCTTGCCCGAAAAAGTAGACTTGCCCGAAATGTGGAGGGCATTTGCCCTCTGGACCCCGCCTCGTACGCCTATGCGTGTGTGTATAATGTGATATAATTATTTGTATATAATTATTATAATACTTTAGTCTGTTTTCGTTGTGTGTGGCCTTTGACTCATTATTTTCTCGATTTTCGTCGACCTGTTACATCGTTGGTTGGTGTCGTGCATTTGCAGTCCAGTGGGACATCGGAAAGTTTTGAATGTTGTAATGACATGAAGAGAGATAGAGAAAGGGAGGATGGAGAGGAGGAGGAGGAGGAGGAGGAGGAGGATGGAGAGGAGGAGAAGGAGGGATGATCGGCAAGATGAATAAGTTACGAGAGAGATGAGGGGGCAGCCCACCTGTTAGGGTAAGTGGGGGAGAGGGGTTAGGGTTGATGGGTCGACGATGCAGAGAACTTTGTTGTTTGTTATATGGACCAGATAATTATCGCTACTATGGCAAGAGCAAAGGATCTAATCAGAAACAGAGAAATTTGGCGAAGTCACGTGGGATCCTCATCGTCGTCACTCGACTGACGGAAGAGAATACAGAAGATAAGATATGGACCAGAGAGAGATGGGAACGGTTGGGAGCAGTTGGGAGCAGTTGGGATCGGTACACTTTTATGCATTGTATCGCGTTGCTCCATGGGTTCATGGTCTTGCGTCGTCGATCAATTTAACCCTTATAGGGTAACCCCTTTTCGGTTACAGTTGTTGGTAACCGGGGGGTAAAAAAATACCCCCAATTTATTTTCGTCAAATCTAGGGAAATGTTTAACCAATTTCGGTCCTGTTTAAATTATATGATAGACAAGGACATTGTTGAACGTAATGAGTAACAAATCTTGAATTAAAATGATGACTCGTGATTATAAGAGGTCTGATTAGCTCATGACCAACTTCCAGCAGGAACACACGGCGCTTGTCCAAACGTATGCCTACTGAATGTGCGTGATCTCGCCATGTTGGATTCTGCAACTTCTATAATTATGATAATTTTTATATGCGCTGAGCGCTGCTGTATCAACCAAGAATAGAAGAGGCCATCTTCTGGTCCTGTAACTGCAAGTGTATCCCTTTGTTTCCTGGTCGAATGAGTCCACGGCGCCTTTTGTGGCGTTGTAATCACCTAGTTCTTTCGATAGCTTTATGCAAAAGTACGTAAACTACACTAATATAATGCAACCTGAAATATAGAAATCATACAGCAAAGAATGGCTAATTCATATGCAAAAATACAAGAACCACATATCTCCAACAATTCAGTTCTATCAACTAACTATGCTTACATCTACATAGTGTAGAAATGATTTATCCAGTACTGGAATATGAAACCTTACTTTTCACACTAGTCTGCCGCTAGGTGGCAGCGCAATTTGGCACAACTGAAAACGACATTGTGAAGAAAAAACATATTTAGGAAAAGTCACAAAAGCACAAGTCTATTTTCTTTTATTCAAAAAAAGTATACGAAAAAAAGTAGGCTGGGGTTTTTTTTTACCCCCCGGTTACCCTATAAGGGTTAAAGAAGGGTGTCCCCTCCTCCTCCTCTTCCTCCTCTTCCTCCTCCTCCTACTCCTCTTCCGCCTACTCCTCCTCCTCTACCTCCTCCTCCTCCTCCTCTTCCTCCTCCTCCTCTTCCTCCTCCTCCTCTTCCTCCTCCTCCTCCTCCTCCTCTTCCTCCTCCTCCTCTTCATCCTCCTCCTCCTCCTCCTCCATACCGGATGAGCAGGACATTGGAGAAAGAGAGAAAGTCTATAGGAGGAGGAAGAGGAGGAAGAAGAGGAGGAGAAGGATGAGGAGAAATGGTTGATATAATTTTAGCAACAACGACAATAACAGCAACAGCAACAATTACTACTACTACTGTGTGGTATACTGTTTTTATTGTTGTTAAATGCAATAATAAATTTTAAACCTCTGTAGGTCGTTTCTGTCATTGCAGAGAATAAGAATAACTGTTTATTATTCGTGACTTAAAGGAATTCCATTGGTTGTCAAACCGCAGGACAACAGCAGCAACAACAACAACGGTTCTCATAAGACAACAACAACAACAACAACGAAGATTTATGTGGCGCGTGTTTTAGACATGTTGTGTACCTTCGTCGATTGTGATTGTGGACTGTTGGCCATGGCTTTCAAATCACACAGCACGGGGTCCTACTGTTAGCAGACGTCTTTGGTCTAGCGGAGTAGGTATGTGCAAATAGACCGGTGTTGAAATTGTTTGCATTACCATTCATGGACCTAAGCGTATAATGTTTATATGATGTTTATCATGTGATAGTTTGGACTCTTATGTATACGCTTCGTGTTCGTGATGTCGTGTGAGAATCAGACGCCATTATTTTATAATTTCCCCACATAGTTTAAGAGATCATTGGAATTTCACCTTCTGATGATGATGTCATTGTTTAATTAGACGAAATTGTTTCATCTTGAAGTGGGTTTAAATGAACATGTAATTGCGACCGTATTGTAATGGAAGTTTAGGAAACGTGATCTTTTCAAAAAAATATTCGCTAATGAAATAAACAATCGAAGCGAACGGCTATTGTTCCTCATTTTCTTGCGTACAGTTATTATTGTCTCTCCCACGGAACAGTGAGACCTGGTTCTAATCAAAGCTGACTGAAGAGACATATACGACAATTCATCCCATAACTTGGTAAATTATATGACTGTGGGATTCATTCATTGTTGGCTGAAGGAACTAAGGCAGTTTACAAATGATCATCTCTTCCGAGTTCCAGATTGCAATGCAGCATGATTCTGGTCCTGAGCACGACGTTAAACTGCATCCATCCTCTGCCACAGGGAACCAGCAACGTCCTTGTGCCGGTCCTAAGCCCGGACAAAATGAGGAAGGTTTGCCAGATGGGTGGCGATACACTGGCAGTGAAAAACCAAGACGATTGTAATCCGCCAAAACCACGACACAAGTGACATAGCTACCCAGATGCTTCAAGGTGTCATGATGTGAAGCAGACATGCACAGGTCGGTCAGGACAGACCGATGGAGAGGGTTGGGGGAGAGAGCGTGGGACACAACGGGCATTGACCCACGTTGTCCTTTGTGCCTCTTTTTCACGATTCTCTTCAATCAGACAAGGTGGTCTAGGTGCTCCAAGATGTTAATGGTATGGAGCAGACCTGCTGACCGGACCGGTTGAAGCTGGGCAACTTGGCACGAGACAAACTCAGACAGAGAGTGGCGTCGGACTCCTACGGGCGTTAAGCCTAAGGATGTTGATGATGATGATGATTCCAATGCAGTTGAAAGTCAAACACAACTGGTTGATGTTCGGTAAATTTGTGTGATTTTTAGAGCGCCTCCAGAAAATCGCGAGTAGTTGGACTTGATATCTAATGGGAAACTCTTCTTGAGAAGCAGATCAGATATTTTCTGGCTGCGCAAAGCCTGCCGATAATTATAGCCATCGAGAATGCAGCCAAATTTCCAATGCATTTAAAAGTCAAGTAGGCTAAACGGGTCGGTGTTGGGGTGATTTTTGTGCCAGAAAATCGCGATTTTGGCGGACAATGAAAAACTGAGAACCAAAAGAAAAAGGCTGATATTTATATTTATCAGGACCTACTTGCGATTCAAGAACTGTTCAGTGACTTAGTCTAGCGTAGCTATTATTTTGTCAATCGAGGAGAATGATGTTGCTTATGATTTGGACAACAGTGAACTCATAGTGGACTTCATTTTATTTATTCATTCATTCATTTCACGCATTTACTATGGCTTTCTACTGAGAGGTGCTCCAGACTACAGCGAGGACACTGTATCGGAATTTCACGCTAAAGCGCACGAGAAATTGCAAGTGAAGGACTTGCTCAAGGTCCGTTCCATGCACGACGGATGGAGGTGGAATCGATTTTGGAACCCTCCTCAGGCTCCAATGCACCGAACCCACCACTGCACCTCGCAAATCAAAGCATGCAAGATTATGCTTGTAAATGGACTTTTAGAATATAGAACCTTATGGAAAGTGACTAACGCACCTTCGTTAAAAAGGATGCAAATATAGCCTAATTATAACCCAGCAGAAACGTGGACTATACGGGAAAAGCAGAAGTGGAAAGACTTGAGGCTTTTGAAATGTGGGTATGGAGAAGAATTGCCAAGATTAGTTGGATAGGACATCACTACAAAACCAAGGAAGAGATGCTGCAACTGGTGCAAGAAGATGATCACCCAGACTTATCAGATTATTGTAGAAAATAATTGAGAGTCAGACGTTGATTTATGTGAGTCTCGGGTGTGCAATAAAGTCTCTATTGTTATGTCCTTAGAAATAAGCCTAGAGGGTTGAACCCCGTCCCTAACCCAATCTTCCCGTCAATCTTCACCCTGTTATTAGCGTCCTTCTTCAATCGTCAAACATTCAAGTGAAGAGTGAATTGTTGTCTTTATAGTGAATGAATAGTGTTCAGAACCTGATTTGAATTTTGCGTTCACTAAGCCATTTTATTTTGACTTTGCATTATTTTAATAAGTTTAGCATACACATGGTAAAGGTCTATTGGATAGGAGAGGGGAATGGCGAGGACTGGTCAATGGTCAATGGTCAATGGCCAATGGTCAATGGTCTTTATGGTCAATGGTCAATGGTCTTTATGGTCAATGGTCAATGTTCAATGTTCAATGGTCAATGTTCAATGTTCAATGGTCTTTATGGTCAACGGTCAACGGTCAACGGTCAATGGTCAACGGTCAACGGTCAACGGTCAACGGTCAACGGTCAACGGTCAATGGTCAATGGTCAATGGTCATGGCGGTCGCTAGTGTTCCACGAACCGACAGCACAAGGTGGCAATTGGGTGAAAGTCCTATAATTATAGACCGTTTGCAAACATCGCAATGGCAGGAAGTCAACTTCGCAAATGTTTTCGTGGAGGAGTTGGTCGGATGGTGGACCATTAATAATATACATGTACGAAAGTTAATTCATCATCGCTTGAATAATAAAATTACATATTATGACTCCCATCATCCCATCATCCAAATGCCAAGACACCTTTCGCGTTCCATATTATCCATGTGAGTTCGTCCGCCCTCTCCTCCTCTTCCTCCTCCTCCTCCTCGTCCTCGTCCTCCTCTCTGGTATCCATGGTAACCGTATATACTCTCAATCTCATCTTCACCTAAAAACACTGGACAACCCGTCTGACATGACGCAGCGCTCCTACACACATAATTACATATGCCATAGTTGACGATTACGATTGCAATCACTTAATTAATTAATTATTTTATTAATTAATGAGAAAGCCATAATTCTGTTTTTTTTCTTTCTTTTAATGATCTATGAAGCAAAAGTTCTATAAAGAAGAGACATAATTATCTCTAGAATTATTATTCCTAATAATTGTCCGAAGACAGAAAACGGAATAATCCATAAAGCTAAGAAGGATCGACCAGCGAACCGAAATATAATAAAGATAGACAACCCCAGAGAAAAGTCATACAAACATTCATAAGCAAATATGCATATAATATCTATGCATGACGTCAGTGAATAACAATTATTCACAGAAAAGTCTGCAGTAATAATTATTATTCTTGACGTCGTTGCATTAAATAAAGTCAATCGGCGAATGTAACAAAGAGATAGACTCGCCTCGTAATAACAGAACAACAATCGACCTATAATTAATTAATTAATTAATTAATTAATCAATTAATCTATCGTCGATGTAAATATCGAAGTCAATTCTTTCTAACAAAACGTTTCAAATCACCGAAACAACAGAAACAGAAACTGCAGACGACTCGAAACAACGCGAAACATGGACTCGAAACGGAAGATCATCTCTCACTGATCTCGAATCATCATCGCATCTGACTTGGCTTCCTCTCCTCTCAGAGGAATCCGTTTAGCACCATCCAAACCAGATTTCGAAGCGACTGCATCGACGTCCACCAGGCCTTTGAGTGGTGGTCGTGGTAGTTCTGGTGGTAGGTCTCGTGGTAGTGGTGGTTGTTTTAGAGGTCGTTGGTATATTGGATGAAGCCTGGCTAGTGGTAGGTAGGAGAGCGCGTGACGGTGACGGTGATGGTGACGGTGAGGGAGTGTTGACTGTTGGTTTCGCGGTTGGCAGGGCGGTTGGCAGGGCGGTTGGTGGGACAACCACTGGCAATCCTGCACGAAATAAACAAACATCAAATTAAATTCTTTTGTTCAACTTTCTTGTCATCATGTTCAGAAATTATTTGCATTTCGATTACGTCATGTCTACTGTCTAGGCTCAACGTAAATATCAACGTTCTTTGTCGAGGATCCATACATGGATATGCAAATTTTTGTAAATCTAGTTGCAACCATTTTCAACGATTAGCCAAACTGTGTAATAATTAATTAGTGTCATATCAATTTAAATCGATTTTTATATTACTCTTAAGACCGAAATGTAACGAACCAAAGATGGCTTGTATGCCTTTGATGTCATCGTCGTTCAGATTAAAGTTCGGAGTGTATGCCGAGATGTAAGGATACATGACGGCCGCACGGTTCGTTGAATGAGCAAGACCAAGACCATGACCCATCTCGTGAGTCATGACCATTTTCATGTTGACACCTAACAATAGACAGCGAACAAAGCACTCGAATCAAGAGATCATGACATAACAATCAGATAATTTATATAAACATCTGTCATTGTGAATGTAAGTAAAATAATTTCGATATGAAAATCTGAAACAGGTTAAGCGTCGTGGTGTAATCTGTCCTTATAGCTTGTCTCATCCGCGTTTGAAAAATGCAACTTTCCAACATGCAAAAGCTGAAAAGAAGTAAAATTCAGCTAAAAATGACATTTTGAGCACCATATTTAGCTGAATTTTACTTCCTTTAAGCTTTTTCATGTTGAAAAGTTGCATTTTTCGGTGCTGCATCTCAAACGCTCATAAATTTGACAAACTCACGAATATTTCTAATCGGCTTTAGGATCTCGTGTAACTATGGCCACTGTTGTTTTGTGTAAAATTTCAGGCAAATCCTAAACATTTTGACTGAGTTATGACACTTTATTGTGGGTTCTACTTTATCGTGGACACAGTGTAGTTATAATTTACCTGAGTAGGATTCGTGTGTCCACGTTTCAGCCTCATCGAGATGTACTCTACCATCTCTGGGAAAGAAGGCGTGGGCGAGGATACCCCCCGGTCCGTCAAAGGAATTGCCGTCGCCATGGTCACCGGAGGCGAAGAGGACCCGGAAGTCAGCCGATGACGTCGTTGATTCGCTGAACTTCACCGGAGTGACGTCACTCCAGTACTAGAGAAGCACACGACATGAATATTCATTAGGAACGTTAATAATTATTCATAAGACTTAAATGAATATTCATTAGTCATTCATGGCTATTATTATGACATATTAAGGCACTGCTTATTGTTAAGATGCACATTTCTGGAATATTCACTGGGTCTAATTAATCATAAAGAAGACACAAATGAATATTCATAAGACATCGTTAATGTACAAAATAGTTCAATGGTAGACCTTTCGAGCTTGGGAATAGGAGGGTGGTACAATGCTAGTGTAGGCACAATGTGATATAACCATCGTATATAATTTTATACGGAAGTGCGGAACCAACAGATCTCCACTGGCTACTGAAAGCAACGACAATCGAACCAGTTGACTGTTTCATCAGGAATCATCCAATCCAGAATCCATCTCTAGGTGACCCTCCCATTTCTCTTCCTCTTTCTGTCTCTCTATCCCTTCTCCATTTCCTTCCATTCCTTTCTCCTTTTCTGCCCATTCCCTTTCCCTGCATATATAATATATCGAGATGGAGATATTGAGTCTCTTTATTGAAGTGATGATGAATACCTGAAGTGCTCTGACGAAATCGCTTTTTGTGACGTTCTGCGAAAGATCTGGAGTGAAGTTGTCGAATAAGTAAGTGAAGACATTCTTGTTCCATTTCCGACCTACATATATATAAATATATATAATTTTATTATATATATTTATATATAATAAAATTATCACATATATCATGTATGTATATCATATATATCATATATGTATCATGTTAGAGAAGAGAAAACATCTGAACAATCAATCAACGACATTAGATGATTGTAGCCTAGTATAATAATATGTCTAGCACAACACGTTCATCCATCTAAAGTACTAACAAAGCATAATAATAATAATTATGTCGATTTTCTATTTTTATTTTTTCTCTCGCATTTCCTATAACAATACAACATTAATAAAACTAATTAAGTGATCAAAAGAGACGAGATGGGTATCAATGATTGCTGACCTCCTTCAATTATACAACATTAATAAGACTAATTATTAAGAAATTAAATAAAACGAGCATTAATTATTATTGCAGCTGACCTCCTACAAGTACGTATCTTTTCCTTCTTCCTGGAGTTTCGTTGTCGTCTGAAATTCCACATCTATCAGCAGACATCATCTCTATCGTCTTATCGTCAACATCACCTGCAGATTGATAGATACACAATTTATATATATATATATATATATATATATACATATACGCAATTTATATATATATATATATATATATATTATACAGGATTGTGTAGAGCCTTTTCTGCCCAAGATTATGTACAGCCTTTATTATGTCTACGACTTTGCAGAGCTATAGCGCTTGAAGTAGGTGCCCTAAAGATGACATTAAAATAACAAAAATTCTTTGTGCAAAAGGAATCCAGAGCAGAGTCATCGCAAGCTTGCGAGACGATTTGTTGACTGAACGAAAGTGACTAAGAATGGATTGAAATCATTTGAATAGACCTGAGACAGTTCATACAATAGACAACACAGTCGGAAAAAAGGAGATCATGAAGGTGACTAAGACAACCAAACGCACCTGTTCACACGTACGATCGATTACCTGTTGATGATTATGCCAATCTCAACAACTCACCTGTGACTGGTATTCCTGTGAATTTTTGGAAAGCCGTGACAGACTTCTTAAAGTCCTCGTCTGTTCCATTCCCTGTTCTGTTCCTTCCTCTCCAATGTCCGTACGTCTGCAGGTATTTCTACAATACACGTGTCACAAACATTGCATTCAAAGGATCAAAGAAGAAAAACTAAACGAAGCGCATCATTAAGTAGACTACATATGATATATCTTACAGCCGAAGGGCAGAAACACAACTTGACCTACTCGTTCAAAAGCAATTATCCTACCGTTTTCTTCTCATCGCCACCACATCCAATGTAATGTGGCGTTGTGTGTGTGTGTGTGTGTGTGTGTGTGTGTGTGTGTGTGTGTGTGTGTGTGTGTGTGTGTGTGTGTGTGTGTGTGAACTCGAATGACTTAATTGCGTTGAATCGGCTTCTAGCTATTAACTGTGAACTCATTGAAGCTTGGGAATTCGAGAACAAAGTTCAGCAATAAAATTATTCAACGTCAAGCAATTATATTATATTCGTTTTCCAAAGCCACGTTATAGCTGGTAGCCTACAATTGGCAACAGTTTACTGTTATAGGCTAAGTAACGTCCTTGTCTTTCGAATGTCGATACAAAATTAATTACAATGGATGCCTAAATTTTCCAAAGATCGATGGACACTTTCTTCTGTCATCTCTTGAATGATGACTCGTTATCCAAAAGTAAAAAGGTCATTTCGTAATTAATTAATTAATCAATAACAGATTTTTCGACCTTTTGTCTTTTGTATCGTATCGTTTTTATAGATTTATGTACTTCTATGAATTTGCATGAACTATTAAAATAAAGCTTATGCTAATCCACGTGTGAGTAGCATACTGACCGAATTTCGGATTCGGCACGTGGACTCTTTTCGGCCATTGGATACCTTAAACTTACATTGCCTTTTATCGTTGCATTGTAGCCTACTTAGCTCTTGCATTTTTAAAATTCATCTGTGGTATATTATTGAATAAACTAAAACACAATTTACTTTTCATCGTATTGTCGGACTCTATGCAAGAACAAGTAGGCTATATTATAATTATTTTTCTTTATTTGCTTTAACAGTTATTATTTTTTCTTTATTTGCTTTCACAGTATTATTATTTTTTCTTTATTTGCTTTCACAGTATTATTATTTTTTTCTTTTTTTGCTTTCACAGTATTATTATTTTTTCTTTTTTTGCTTTCACAGTATTATTATTTTTTCTTTATTTGCTTTCACAGTATATTATTATTTTTTATTTGCTTTAACAGTTGTTCTGCACTTAGAAACAAATTTCAGATTGCAGTATTTTCCGGGAGCAAATGAATCTGCCAAAGTTATCCCGCGATTTTTACACGGCTCTTGTGATGACCGTCTTATAAGTTGCCATGCATGTCTGGTTTAGACCAGCCACCTTAGACCGCCTCTCTCTGTCGATCTTCTGTTCGTAGAACTGATCACTCAGATTCATTTTGTAGCGGCATCGGTTGATTTATTGTCCAATGTACAATGGCGCAACATAAGTCACTAATTACACAATGACAGCAACAACAATGGTGTCCTTACCCTTTGCTCGTCTCTCGTCCCTGGACCCCGTCGACCTCCTCCTCCTCGTCCTCCTCCTCCTGCCCCTCCTCCTCCATACGGACGATCTCCCAACGGAGCGGACAACGTTACTTCAACTATTATCACCAACATAACGACCGATAAACTCAACAGTAGAGAAGAATTCTTCATCATAGCTGATATGTCTTCCTCTCAAAAGATTCTCTCTAATTCTCTGTTACTTAGATTCTTCTTCTCCTCAGAAGGTAAGCTGCCAATGAATCCGAACGATGTTTAACCTCGTTTTATACCATCCAATCACACGACATGATGACGCACATAGTGACTCGTCTCTGCAGAGGGATTCCATTCAGTGATCCGTTACGGTCCACTGACCACGATCATCGTCATCACCGCACGTGAATCAGAGCAAAAACTCTGGCTGTGAATAAGTCGTGACAAAAATCTCTTTCAATGAAAGGGAAAGTCCATTTAGATTGAAGCGATTAAAATTCCAGCGCAGCTTCTTAGTGTGTCGCTTAGTTAGCTGTTTAATATTCATTTCGGGTTTAAAAACTGAAATCATGACTTATAGCGATGATTGGGCGCTGTGCTCTTTCGATTAGTCTTAGTCACAATCTTCGAGTGACTTTCAGTTGAGTTAAACAATATTTTACTAGTGATTAACTGCTGAGTTGTTTTTGACATCACTTCCCACTTGGTTGTAGTGGGGGCTTCTGGGTAGAATGGGGGACACGCTTGACTGCAGCAGTTGCAGTGAATCGAAGTCAAAACATGAGAAAGCAGATTCTTTTCAACGATTTCAGAATGGGTTGCTGCTGAATCACCTAAAGAGACCATGCAGCAAAAACAGACAAGGTCATGACCTCTGATGGTCAACGGATTAAATGGGAGAAGATTAGTTCTTCTTTTGTTTTGAATGTTCACTGTGGATCTTGGAAGAGGAAGAGAATGAGCAGAAAAAGAAAGTGGTTGAAGAGGAGGAGGAAGAAGAGAAGGAGGAAGAGGAGAAGAAGAAAGTGGTCGAAGAGGAGGAGGAAGAGGAAAATGAGGAAGAGGAGAAGGAGGAAGAGGAGAAGGAGGAAGAGGAGAAGGAGGAAGAGGAGAAGGAGGAAGAGGAGAAGGAGGAAGCGAAGGAGGAGGAGGAAAAAGAAGAGGAGGAGGAGGAAGAGGAGGAAGAGGAGAAAGAGGAGGAAGAGGTGGAAGAGTGATCGGAGGAGATGGTGGTGAATGAGGAAATTCATTTGACCTTCCGAGTGATTACGGATCTCATCATTAAGTTGAAAGTCTTTCCGGTCTGACGTCACGTGACCTACTGTACTCTAGTCTCATGATCTTATTCGTCGTTTTTTAAAGATTGTTTGCGACTGATGGCGTTATTTTTCTCGCAAGTCACTTTGTCACACCTCCACTGCAGCCAATCTGAGGCATGCACTGGGCCGTGAAGTTAGTATACGACACCTTTAGTCATCTGCAGAGCCAATCAGAGGTGATTAATTATAAGCTTAGAATTATATCGTCTTTCATATTGTATGGATTGCTATACCTCACGTTAGTCACTGGAGAGCGCTTTAACAACCCTCTGCCAAACGACGAACTACATGTACGCTTGATTGACACCTGACAATTAGAGGAGAAGGAATTATCCGAACTTGCGTCATCTTCTATTATAATACACCAGTGAGACCCGGTAGTCGTCTGTTGCCCCACGATATACAAAGCAATGTTCTATCCAGCCCCATGATCCCCATCATACTCTACCCCACGTTTATCTACTCTAGCACCAACCATACAACGACTCTATTCCATTTAATTAAAATCCTAATCCACTCAACCCTGTCTTAGCCTTAATTCCTATTTAGCCATCTGTTCGAGGAAGCAAAATGATATAATTTATGTCTCCCAAGTTTACTGTTATAGATTTGCAGTATACATTCGAACTCTTGTATGCCTTCTCTTTTATGTACCATGCCTTTTGGACACCCTGCCTTTTAGACACCCTACTTTTTGGACACCATGCCTTTTTAACATCCTACCATTTGAACACCTTTTGACCACTTTTTAGCCACCTTTCAGACACCTTTCAGACACCCTTCTGGCCAACTCTTTGGGCACCTTTTGTGCATATTTTGGACACCTTTTTGACACCATTTGGGAATTTTTCGGACACCTTTTGAGTACTTTTTGGACACCATGCCTTCGAACAGCTGCTTAGCTAGCTTAGAGTCTGAAGCGTCTAAAAATTGACACTAACAACAATAATATTGCTGCTCAATAACAATAAGGCACAGATCGTCATTTGCGTATTGTTCCATCATGACGTGAGTCACGATTTGCGTATTGTTCCATCATGACGTGAGTCACGATTTGCGTATTGTTCCACCATGACATGAGTCACGTGATTGGTTTTAAGTCAAAGTCCCTGGTTTTGACCTATAGTCCTAAAAAGCACTCAACCACGAAGGAGCCGCCCTGTCACGACGTATTGAATGAATAGTCTCACATCGACCGCTGTGTGTCTCAGAAGTGTCTGCTTACAACAGAAGCAAGACAAACAAATTGCAGCGATTGTTAAGACTCGTGAGAATTAGTCATCACCAAAAGCAGCACTCAAATGCTGAAATCCATCTCCTTTCGCAATCGATGAGAGACGAGGCTAATCGTGCACTACTCAACATGTAATCGTGCACTACTCAACATTGCCGATGGCATGTTCAGGGATTTAGTTTGAGAATTTTCTCATGTAGGAACACGTTGCTTCTAAGTGCTACTCGTGAGATAGACACAGAGACAAAGAGACAAAGACAGAAGGAAACATATAGAGAGACGTAGAGAGAGAGAGAGAGAGAGAGAGAGAGACAGACAGACAGACAGACAGACAGACAGACAGACAGACAGACGGAGACAGAGAGATGCAGACAGATGCAGACAGACAGACATACAGACAGACATACAGATATGCAGAGAGATGCAGATATATGCAGAGATATGCAGAGATATGCAGAGATATGCAGAGATATGCAGACAGACAGACAGACAGACAGACAGACAGACAGACAGACAGACAGACAGACATACAGACAGACAGACATACAGATATGCAGAGAGATGCAGATATATGCAGAGATATGCAGAGATATGCAGACAGACGGAGACAGAGAGATGCAGAGAGATGCAGACAGACAGACAGACAGACAGACAGACAGACAGACAGACAGACATACAGACAGACAGACAGACAGACATACAGATATGCAGAGAGATGCAGATATATGCAGAGATATGCAGAGATATGCAGACAGACGGAGACAGAGAGATGCAGAGAGATGCAGACAGACAGTCAGACAGTCAGACAGAAGTATAACTTAAGTCCCTGGCCTCTGTTTTATCGTGAGTTTCCCTCTGGCGACATTCTTCTGACCCTCGATAACCGATCGAACCCTCGATTCGCATCCAGTCTTTGAATCACTTGTACCATCATCTCTCTGATTCATTCGTGCGTTTACACCGTGCGTGCCCTAAAGAAAGAAGGCGGGGAGATCGTATACGAACAATTATTTCAGAACGATACTAGAAGCACCATTTCGATGACTAATCATGGCATTGCACATGTGCTACTTAGTCACAGTAAGCTTACTACCACGAGAACCTTTTCCTCTCGCTCTAGCCTTATCGGTTTTGTACAGATCTAATACACTTGAAGTGAATAGTTTGGATAAATATAGATAAATAGTTAGAGGAAAGGATTGATAGATAGATGGCTAGATAAATAGATAAATAGATAGACGTGACAAACGTGACAAACGTATAGCAAAATGAAATCGCTAGTTACAGTCGTTCTCTTGGGTACCTGTCTGATTTATAGCTTCAGGACTCCTTCCCCTTCTCCTCCTGCTCCTCCTCATTGTCCTTCTCCGTTACTAATCTTCCTTCAACCCCTTCCCACATTTTTACTTCTGCTCAGCCCTCTCTTCTTTCTCCTCTTTCTACGTTATATCCTAGCCTGGCGTTCACAGTTTCTTTTGGTCCCCATCAGAAACTCTCTACCCCCACCACAACCATCCCTCTCCTATCGATTGCAATATTCAGCCTTTGACCTCAATGGTAGACATGACCTTCAAATTATTGGCTTTTGATTCTCAACGTTTACCCTGGAACATCAAAAATTAATGTTCACACGTGATCATTGCAAAGAGAACAACGTCATTGCCAAACTACAACAATCGTCCAATGGCAATGTATTGTTCCATTTAAGTTTTGCCGTTGCAGTGGTCATGCTTCAGTGATTCTCTTTTACATATCCGCTTCACTGAACCTGAGTTTCACGCAGACGACCTCGCCCTCCAACCATGCAAGCCTAAATGTTTGCACAAACGCATTTCTCTCGCGCGCGTTTACGTACATTCCGTATTTTTTTAATTCTTCTTTAATTCTATTTTTTAAATATTTTTATTCTTTCTCCTTAACTCATAATCTTACACCCAAGCTATGGAATTTACCAAGTGCTACCTAAGTCTAAGTGTCGGGCCCCGGTTTATTGACTAGGGCTGCGTCGTGTCACTATTCCCCCTCACTTCAGTGCAGCGTCTCGTTTTCAAGTTTATAGCCGCAGGGGGCAGAGTTGTAAAAACAGACCTTATGCTCAACCACACCCATGAGCTGTTCTTCCTATTATGGCGAATGGATTGTTGTAGTAAAATCTAGTCTGCATCATTTCACTCTTTCATTTCACCCTTCGGCAACAAACGTGAATTATTATACTCTGTCGTATAATACTTTGCTTTGTATACAATACATGTCGCATTGAATCGTGTTGCAACGAAATGAAAATAGAAAAAATACAAGTGGATACCAATAACAACAGAAACAGATTCGTCAACTCAACTTCTGTCTCGTCGTGTCGACTGTTTACTCGTTTCGCTCTGATTCACTCATTCATTCATTCACTCATTCATTCGTTCGTTCGTTCGTGCATTCATTCATTCCACCAAATTATTTATTGTGGCTGGCTGGGAGTACCTCTGAATAGTTTTCTTGAAAAGACGCTATATAAGTTCTCGACATGAATGAAAGAACGAATGAATGAACGAATGAATGAATGAATGAATGAATTAATTAATAAACGAATGAATGAATGAATGAATGAATGAACGACTGATTGATTGATTGAATGAATGAATAAACGAATGAATAAACGAATGAATGAATGAATGAATGAATGAATGAATGAGTATAGCGCTCCTTCAAGATGTCTACTCAGAGGCGTTCCCAGCCACGGCAAAAAGTATTGAGAAATTGGTATCAAATTATTTCGAGATAGTAAGCGCACTGCGAGCGAGAAAGGGTCAATGGCCGAGAAGATCGACTCTGTCTGTTAGAAGATCGGGCCTGATAATTTTCGACCCCAACTCCATTCTCTAAGAGTTGCACATTCGTGACAACGTTGAATAAGGGTGTCTAAAGATAACATTTCGTTTGTCATCAGTTACAATAGTCCAATTCTTTGATGACTTACTCTCGCGTGATTATTATTATATTAACCGCTTTCTTATTATATAATAAGGGTGTCTAAAGATACCTTAGCGTTTGTCATCAGTTACTGTAGTCCAATTCTGTGATGACTTACTCTCGCGTGATTATTATTATATCAACCACTTTCTTATTGTAATATTATTATATGATTGGTTCTATAGTAAGAAATGTCACGAGTAAGAATTCAGGTCAAATTTCTTTTCTGCTTTTGATGAAGCAGACGATAATAATAGTTGTTTACACATTGCGATACAATACAATACAATACAATGCAATACAGAAAAACACAATACAATACAATACAATACAATACAATGCAATGCAATACAATGCGATAGAACCGCATCTGACAAACGGCTCTCCTTCGAAACTCGGAGTCCACAACGCACAAAACCAAACGACAGAAGTTTCAATCGATGGCGCTGAGTAATAATTTTGAGTGAAGCACTTAATTGTTGCTTGATGTTTCAATGCACAGAAGCCACGGCATAATAATTATTATAGGCCATATGAAATGATTCACCACGCATAGCGTCTCACCGTGTTATAGTGTCGGCTGACACCGTTTTAAAGGTGTCTAACTCTCAACATCAATAAATGGGAGCTATGGACTTTTGCTCAAGTCACTAAACCTTCTCAAAGATGATTGAATTTCAGTTCACTGACAGCTGAAAAGTTAATTAACCACGCATAGCTTTTAAGCCTTATTATAGCATCGGTTGAAATCGTTTTAAAGGTGTCTAACTACCATCGGCAGTTATTGCGAGTGAAAGACTGCCTCAATGTTCCAATGCACAAAAACCGTCTCAGACGAAGATTAGGATATAAGTCGTCAATCACGCATAGCGTTTTATCCTTATATACAGGGGCGGATCCAGGGGGCCAATCCGGCCATGACCCCCCCCCCCCCATTTAGAAACGCCCATGTATCGTGGTCCCCCCCCCCCATCCGGTTTCAGCAAGCTTATAATTTGGTATATTTCCAAGGATTTGAAGAAGTTAATGACTAAAAAAGGTCATCAACTTTTTTGGCGGATACGAAAGAAAAATTGTCCAGACCAAGGCCAATAATTTTTTGCCCCTTCCCCCCCCGTCCAAAGTTTCTGTATCCGCCCTTGATTGTCATATTCCGATTGGATGCAATTTACTATAGAGTATGGGAAAGGAAAGAAGGAGTTGTGCAGTTCTAAAAATTCCTTAAAAACAGCCCTGGTTTTGTTACATTTGATTAGACATACACATGTGAGATATAAAGCTAAAGAGAGACACATAGAGGCAGAAAGATATAGAGACAGATAGACAGAGAGAGAGATGAAAAGAGAGAAAGAAAGAGGCACAGGAAGACATTCAGCAGGAACCTATAACTGCGACTCTGTTATCTTCATTTATACAGCGTCCTTACTTTGTAGCCTATGTACCCGAGACTTAGACTATCGAAACATCGCCAGGATCTGACACAGTTTCTCAGGAGATCATTGGCTGTTATTAATATACTTTTATCTAGGTCAAGGTTCAATTGGATGTTGTGGTATTTCGCTTTCGCCTTGACTTCGGTTAAGAACTCTAAAGTTGTTCGGTCTATGACAGCGGTGCGCAACCTGCGGCCGTACGGCCGCATGCGGCCGTGAAAGGAATTTTTGGCGGCCGTGGACCCAAATCCAACTATAGCATACTGGCGGCCGTTTGTAGATAAATTCCTAAATATTTTATTCAATTATTTTAAAACTATAAGGTTATTTGAAGCAATGAGTTGCATTTGTGTGTTTTTAGTGTATGTAGATATTAGCCTATGATTATAATATTCTCACTCTTGAAGCACCCGTTGTCCGTCGCATGTGTATGCATCTTAGAGGTATCCGCTGCGCATGTAGCCCCTCCTCCAGATGTAGATCAAAGAGCCAGGGCCGTCAGAGTACTAATATCCCATAGCCTGCCCAGCTCCGGACAGTCAATCATTGTGTACAAATTATGGACCAAGATTACACCACTAATGAGTGGAAAGATCTTGATATTGTAAGAACCGGGCTGACCGTCAGCTGGCCGATGCTGGCGGGAGAGAGTGTGACCAATGAAACTTACACCACACATAATTTTCAAGTATATTAGGTTACAACTGTAGGCCTATATGTGTAGGGCAGAATGGAAAACAGGTGGCGTAGCAAGCTACATAGGGCTCAGACCTTGATCATGCGTTTGTCTGACTTCATGAATAGGTCACTCACTCACTGCGAATAGAAGAGAAGAAATACTAGATTTTCTGTATTCTATCTGCAAAGTGTAAACTTAGTGTAAATCACAAATTGTCAGCTGTTGATTACGATGTCTCTGAAAAGAAATCGAACATTGGAAGAGGAGAAAAAGACCTTCAAATTACGAGAAATGGGAAACTGATTTTTCGTAGCGGAGACAGCTATTGTAAGCAATCGGATTAAATGACTCATCACAGTGAAGTAGGCCTAATAAAAATCCTAAAAGCGGACAACGCAAGCAGTAGGCTATATTTTCGCCGAAAATTATTATTGTAGACTTCAGTATATTTATTGAAGTCTTAAACCACAGTGAATCTTAGCACTGAAAATTAACATGAATTTTTGTATAGATGACGGCTTAAAATGCCACCATTGCAATGTAGAAATTAAATAATGCAAACCCCCTCTTGGTGTAACGCGCAACGGAGATCGTCTGCCGGACGCTCCTTGGTCCTTACCCAGAAACGTCGATTCCCTGCCCCCCACCCCAGAAGGGGAATAGATTATAAACATGCACTGGCGGCCGTGGTAAGAATGTAAACTTTTGATGCGGCCGACATTGGCGAAAAGGTTGCGCACCCCTGGTCTATGACATAATTCATCGCGCATTCAATGTCTGCTTGAAAGCAAGAACAGGTGGCATTTACATGCACGTGTGTATAATATGCTGATATGTTTACATTTGGACCCGTGAACCCTTCTCCATAATATATCCATCAATGCCTTTCTCTGTGTGTGTGTCTCTCTCTGTGTCTGTGTCTGTCTCTGTACCTCTTTCTCTCTTATTCATTCCTCTCTCTCTTCCCCATAAAGCGTCGATGCCTGCGCAGATAGACAGAAAGAGACAGACAGAGACAGCCTGAGATAGAGAGAGAGAGAAATTGAGAGAGAGAGACAGAGAGAAAGAGAGACAGAGAGGCAGACAGACATACAGACAGACAGACAGACAGACAGACAGACAGACACAGATTCAGCGGGAGATTTCATCACGTCGAAGCTGCCTTCTGATTGCTCTGAAACTGATAAGATTCGTAGCAGACTGGGGACTCCGTGAGCAGCAGACGTACGTACACTGTACGTGGGCTGCAGCATTAAAAACAGCAACCCACATTACACCCACCATCTCACCCACCCACCCACCACCCACATACAGTCTACGGTCTGGCAAGGACATCTGGCATTCGCAGACCCTACTGATGAAGACAATAGAGGCATAAGTATCTAGCTATCTAGCACTATAAGATGCCTCACAAATAGACTGAAATTAAATTCCAATTGACTGAAAACGTATCTAGTGGTGATTGCAGAATTATGTGTACATGTAGTTTAAGTATCACATGTGTCAGGTACTAAACATTAACAAAGTTAGGTAGCGTCGAGAATGATGTAATGGCGAAAGGTAATATTAGGCCTAATTATAGATAGACTCATGATGAAAAAAAGGTGCAATCATCCTCACCAACATGTAACATGGACAGCAGCAGCACAGTGCAGCAGCAGATGTCCTGTCTAACATAATAATATTTTAACGGAATAATGAATGGCTCAACAAGTGATAAAGTTTAATTTTGAAAACCGAAGTGGAAGAGGAAGAAGTGCTCTCCAGTTTTGTCACTTCTAAAGATGTAACCAGAGGAATTAATGGTTGGCGACTTCATTTCCTTAACCTCGGCATATGAGGATGGCGGGTGGCCAGTCCTCTCCCTCACCGTCTCATCCTCCCACCAACAGTGTGCGGTCGGTGTGCTCATTATTTTTAGCTGAGTTAGTTAGGGAGTGGAGTGGAGCAGAAATCTTAAACCAAATTTCTATCCTGGTGGGTTTTTAACTTATGCCCTTTGCATGGATTGACAGTCCAGAACGTTTACCATAAGACTATTAATAATTATTGTCAGGCGGACTAGCACCTAAATGCAGTTTTAGGTTATTCTGGATGCAATCTGAGTCTAATAGTATAAATGTAATTCATATGTAATTCAAATGTAATTCGAATGTACACAGATTGCCCTGTGATTATAGATATCTGGAATCTCTCATTGCTACAGGCAGCTATTAAAACTGCATAATAGCACTGCAGCATCACATTCATCTTCATCTTCAGAGAGATCTGCTATCGCGAAGGTCAAATAAGGATGAGGAGGATGCGCCAATGAATGAGAATCTCGCCGTGGGTCTGTATGAGGAGAAGGTTGCTCGGTGCCATGGCAAGGCAGAGATGTTGCGGGTGGTCGATCGGAGGAGGAAAGAGGAAAAGAAGAAAGTGAAGAAGGAAAATGTAGGAGGAGGAGGAGAAAGAGGGGGAGAAGGAGAAAGAGGAGGGAGGGGAGAATAAGGAGTAGGGGAGGAATAGGATGAGAAAAAGGAGGGAGGAGGAGAAGAAGAAGGAGGAGGAAAAGGAGGAAAAGAAGAAGGGGGAAAAGGAGGAAGAGAAGGGAGGGGAGAAGGAGGAGGAGGAGGAGGTGGAGAAAAAGGAGGAGGAGTGGTTGTGAGGTGAAAAGGGTTCACCATGGAAGAGTCGGGTGCGGAAACGAGGGAGGGATTGATGATAGTCGAGGATCAAGTGCGCGGGTTTAAGAGGAATTGTAAAAAATCGCTATTGTGTCTGGACTGAAAGTCTTCGGTTATAGAGAGAGGAGAAGGGAAAGGGAAGAAAGCGAATAGAAGCTGATGTAACATATCCTAGATGAAGGTCGCACGAGGGATTCAACAGACACACGTGAACACCAAAAACGTGTGTCTGTCTGTCTGTCTGTCTGTCTGTCTGTCTGTCTGCCTGTCTATGATTATGTGTGTAAGTAATTCGCACCACATTATTTTTAATCGTCGATGCATACGATTTAAAAGACAACAACAGATGCACAACTATTATATACTGCATGTGGTCTCTGTGACTTTCTCTGTGTCTGTTTCTCTCTTTATCTTTCGCTGTCTGTCTGTCTGTCTGTCTGTCTGTCTGTCTGTCTGTCTGTCTGTCTGTCTGTCTGTCTGTCTGTCTGTCTGTCTGTCTGTCTGTCTCTCTCTCTCTCTCTCTCTCTCTCTCTCTCTCAGTAACTAGCTCTCTTATACTCCATCTTTCCATCGCTCTCTTCTCTGCTTCTGCAGTCTGTCTCTGTCTCTGTCTGTCTGTCTGTCTGTCTGTCTGTCTGTCTCTCTCCCCATCCTTCAGTCCATGTTTATCCCACTTTTTTATCTCTCTCTGTCAGTGTTCATGGGTCTCTCCGTCTTCGTCTATGTTGATAGGAACCAGCTTCTGGCCCCAAAACTCCTCCACCCCCACCCCGATTCATCTCCTCATCCCCATTCAACCGCATCCAACCACCGCAACCACCAC
Source organism: Lumbricus rubellus (assembly GCA_945859605.1). Classification (NCBI taxonomy): domain Eukaryota; kingdom Metazoa; phylum Annelida; class Clitellata; order Crassiclitellata; family Lumbricidae; genus Lumbricus; species Lumbricus rubellus. The sequence continues at coordinate 253,650 of OX243822.1, forward strand.
AACCACCGCAACCACCATCAGCATCAGCATCAGCATCCTCGACTTCAGCATCAGCATCCATAGGATCGGTGTCGATTGATGCGGATTTCACAGATATTTGAACGGCTACTCAGCTATTTAGGGAAGAGGATGAGGATGAGGAGGAGTAATATCATGTTAGAACGATGAATATCAATTATCACAGTAGACGTCATTGAGATGAGTTAAGCAACAGATCGTAGTAGCTCGACTGATTTCGGTTTCTATACACACAGGAACGAAAACATATCAACTATGATCAGCTTTCTTCTGCATTCGCCATGTTTATTTTGCAAGTACATCCTATCTCCATCTATATATAATTATATATATAATTATATCATATATACATATGCATAAATACATTAAATAAATATTATGTATGAACATATTTATATGATATATTTGTGTACAGGTCTAGCGATTAATCTTTCGTTTTTATTATAAAAAGCTAATGTACGCGAGTCATTATGCAAAGATTTATTAGGGCGTATACATTTCTGCCTACTTACGTAATGATATATTGATATGATATATGTATATAATTATGTTGATATGTGTGTCTCATTATAACACATAATAATGATAATATACATGTACACAAATAGATCCATCGGTATTATGTATTTACTTTCCGTTATACATCTCCTCTGCAGGCCTATGTGTTTGGTGTATTGTATGTTTATTGCTTATAAGGATTCATAATATGAATATATTATCATTGTTAGCAGAATCCTCCCCGACTAAGCGGTGATGTTTGCCTGTGATTTTCATGCAGTTCGAGGACCATGGATGATGGAGTATGACACACATCATCACCATCATCTTCATCATCAGCAGCAGCAGCAGTAACGCTTTGTCATCGTCATCGTTACTGAAGTTCGTCGTTTGTCATTGGGGAGAAGAGTCATTGCATGTCGTAATTCAAGAGAGATGCAATTGTTGCTGATGTTGGTGAATGAGAAAGATGAGGATGACGATGATTCTTTGAGTGGATGAGGAGGAGGAGAAATCAAACGATTCATAGTGTCCTGCAGCATCAGCAGCCGTCCATCGTAACTCGTCATCTGGTTATTCCAGCATCGTTCTAGCTGTCCCTCTCTGCCTCCGTCTCTCTTTGTCTCTGCCTCTGCTTCTGTCTCTGTCTTTCTGTCTCTCTGTCACTCTCTGTCTCTCTGTCACTCTCTGTCACTCTCTGTCACTCTCTGTCACTCTCTGTCTCTCTGCCACTATGTCACTCTCTGTCTCTCTGTCTCTCTGTCTCTGTATTTTCCATGCAGCTGTCTGCTGATTATGTCTACGCGTCTACATGTATCAGCTGGAAGGAAGGAAGGCTTCCTGCGATTGGATGACTGAATGTTGGCATTCACATAACGGACCAGATTCTGAAGCTGAAATGGAACAGCAATATAATCGGATGTATATACTAGCGACATATTTTGTTAGATGTCCAACTGGGTGGTTAACGTCAACCATATCCATCCCACACGGATAACAGCTCTATCCGAGGTCGGCACATGTACTGTGGAATAAAATAATACGAACGTCTGATTTATGGAGTGTTGTAGGCTATTCAGCATAAGTCAGCGTTGAAAACTTCTCCATTTCGGAGTATGTTAGGTGATATAAAATCATATTGATCGGAAAACATCAAACAGTTTCGAAAGAAGACATTCACTAAACATTTCGAGGAGTATTATACTATAATAGCCTATTATAGTATAATCAGTATTATAATTGACGAGACAATAATTAGACAACTTAGGCTCAAAACTAGAGGAAGAGAAACAAGCAAAGGAATTGAGTTAGACGAAGAGGATTGACGCTGAATGCCACGAGACATCAAGACTTCATTTGAGTCCACGAAGACATTTATTTCAACGATTATTTCAACGATTATTTCAACGATTATTTCAAAGATTATTACAACGATTATTTAATCGATTATTTCAACGATTATTTCAACGGTTATTTCAACAGACAATTCACTAAGCGTCTTTGAAACAAACATCAACTCGTGACGAGTAGCGCTAGAGAAATAATTGGATTTTTATCTCTGACTCGATCAGCTGCCAAGCGACGATATTAACAGAGAAAATGTCGGCCATGAATTCACATCTGAGACGATTATCGTTCGGATTGGTAGTCGGATTAGTAATCGAATTAGTAGTCGGATCGGTAATCGGATTGACTGAAACGGATAACGTGTTGACGAAAGGTAAGAATATATTGTGTTGTTGTGAGGATATATGCACATTTTAGTTAATCATCTGCAATGTTGCCTTGCTTTTCTAGCGCCTTTGTTGCAGGTGTCTTTTCGGCAGAGAAAACTGTTTTTTTTAAAATTAAAACAAAGTACAATGTTAGGCTACTGTGTGCATACCGGTGACACGACAACTCGTCCAACGACAACTCGTCCAACGACAACTCGTCCACGGACAACTGGTCCACCGAAATAGAAGCCGGATTAATGAGAAAGCGCTTGAGAAATGGAAGCTGGATGAAAGTTCTTTATTTACGAAATAGGAGCTGGGTTTATGAAAAAGTCTAATGGTTTCCTTGCTTAAATAGAAGCTGAATTGACGATTTTCATCATGTGTCTCAACATGCATCCAGCTTCTATTTCAGAATTCAGATCGAAAACAAACTTGATCCATCTTCCATTTCTTAAGCGTTTTTTCATCAATCCAGCTTCTATTTCATTTGTAAAAACCTTCATCCAGCTTCTTCTTCTTGCTTCCAAATTGAAATCATTTTCACATCTGGATGATTTGAACGACTTATAATTTTTATCTCCAAAACCTGGATGTTTATCTGAACTATAATTGCCATGACAAAGCAAGACAAACCTATTAATTAATTATCATTAAATCCGTATTCTTCCATTTTTCACCTTCGTTTCTTTTCATCCATGTCTCTCTGTTTGCCCGCCCCCCTCACTCTGGGTGTCTCTGCATATTGTATCTCTGCATTTATGTGGCACCTCTCTATCACAGTGCACGTGCACATGCAATCAGAGGCGTATTGCTCAGTCTGTCTGCAAATGCCTCTCTCTCTGTCTGTCTAGATTCAATTATCCTCTCCCTCTATCTCACTTCTCTCTCTGGTTCTCCATTCTGTCTATCTGTCTGTCTCTATCTACAGCTAGACGTGACAAACCCCCTTCTCCCGAGTCTTTCAGATAGTATACTGAATTAAACGTCTAAACAACCTATAAAAATTATCTCAGTCAATAATTTATCTCTCTGGCCCAATTTCCTTCCACGTTTAAACTTTAATCTTATCCGGAACCGGTTTTCGATTCGTTTTAAATTATGTCTGGTCATAAGATAGAACCAATCTCTTAAACGCAGCAGTTTTTTTAATGTCTGCCAAGAGTAATAACATTTGTTTCAAATCATCGCAACATACGCAGAAGACATTAATGACCGCCTCTGCTAAAGACAAGCTTGTGTTTCTACGTTTGTCAAAGTAGTTCCACAGAGATTTCTCAGAAGCAAAGTTCATGCACCATTCAATCAAATTGTTTATTTTAAGAGATCAGCAGTAAAATAAATAAAAATATTAGCAAAAATTACAAAAATAAACACGTACAGAATGAGAAGAAGCATTATTAAATCGTGAGTATGTAAGCAGCTGGAGATCCTGAGAAAATGTTACACAGAAAGAAAGTGATCCCGCTACATCTGGGCAACCACAACACGGAAATCTTGTTCGAAAATTGTAGATGCATTGTAGTCGTTTCAGGCATTTATAGAGACAGAGTTACAACACTTCCACTTGACTTTATTTCACCTTGCTTTCATAATGATTTTGTGTTGACTGAGCGCCTGTGAATAAGCTGGTGCCCACGATGCAGCTTTCCTGCAGGCGCTATATAAAACTTTAGATTACTTTAAACATTTATGTCTTACAAGAGAAGTTTAATGAAAAAGAGAATTTGAGAGTATGATTCCTAAAGACCTTATTATACCCTTAGTAAGTAGGCTACAGGAATTCTGTATGAAAATTATGTTTGCGCTATATAAATCCTCTGAAATGTTTGTGTTCTATTCGATGAAGGGCGAATCAAAGACTGGAGTAGCAAAGACGAATTCTCATCATCCTCATTATCATCATCATCATCATCATCATCATCATCATCATCATCATCATCATCATCATCATCATCATCATCATCATCATCATCATCATCATCATCATCATCTTCATCATCATCATCATCATCATCATCATCATCATTATTATCGTCATCGTTGTCGTCGTCGTCGTCGTCATCATCAAATGATGATGGATACAGAATCCGACGGTCTGCAGTCGAGGACAAGGCTAAACTCTGGCCCATCAGCCAAGTCCCTTTCGTCATCTCAGGTATACAGAGCTATATATAAAAGTAAAAAAACAAAGACGCTACATAAGTCGCTTCATGTGATCACTTTTAATTGCGTGAATTTGTTTCATCCATGCATGAACTGTCAGTATTCGTGTTATTTTGAACTGCAGTGTTTTACAACTTTAAATCCTACATCCATTCTTCTACTATATTTATGTCTCCGTTCATCGATAATTGTCTGCTCGATTCCATGTTATTCTTCTAATCATCTTTGATAAGCTTACTTTGTAAAGTGACTGCGATCATACATTGACCAGTTTTAATTAGTCATTTTTTGCTTTTGAGCTCTATAATAGCTCTGTCATTTTAATATTATGTGCGACAACTTTGTTTGCGAATAGCATTCAACAAAGCGTTTCATATAATTATTATGTCGACGATTGCATAATAATTTTATTGCCTCAGTCATTGTCCTCACGGTTGATATTATTTGGGTTTATTAATTTTATGTTGAACTTGGCATAGGCTAACTGTATATTTGTTCACTGAAAATAGTTGAATGTCAACATCTCAAGTGGTGTTTTTGTTTGTCGGTAGTTAATATTCACTTCATGTTAGTCAATATTGGATTTCTTCAGACTGCATGCTTTATATTCTCTATTTTTCGTATCTACCCTATACTCATATACGCCGTGACCGAGAAAGATAAAATCGCTAATGATTCTTAATTAATCCCTCTGTCAGCGTCTTAAAGGAGTGCCTACATTGACCTTGACCTTTGACCTTTGACCTGATGATTCATGGGGTCATTGAGATGCAAACTATCCTCAGTCTAACCACTACTGTAACAGCGGCTCTGATTCCATCAGTAATTATTATACTACGACCAACTGCGAAAAATAAAATCTGACAATAATTATAATAATAAGAATTTTATGAGAGAATAATTATAATTGTTGTTGTGTGAATGTTTGTTTTGAGATGAAATCGATCGACTAATAAAACAACGAATCCTGGAAGCGATTGTTCTTTACCACGAGATGACCTGCATCAGATTCATCAACGGAACAGAAGAAGAATTCGAAAGGAATCGAACGATTGGAAAGATGGAAAGGAATTACCTTCGATTCATTCCAGGAAGCAAACACGACATGTAAAGAATGGAGTCAGGATTGTTTTAAAAGAATTTTTAGAACTGTACAGCTCCTTCTTTCATTTCCCATTCTCCATGGTAAATTACTTCCACCAATCACAGGACAATGACCTTTTTGCTAGTTTTAACGGTACATAAGTGCTTCTATAACTGCACAAATCCATTTAGAAGTGCACATTTTTGTGTACAACTGCACGTTTAGAAAAGCCCTGAATGGAGTTTCTCGATTCCAACTTATTCTGATCCATTCGAATTAGTTGAATTTGCCAATCTCTGATAACCACCCTCGTTGACAAATATTCATCTACATTAAGTTCCAATGTCTTCTACAAGTCTTGGCGACTATTCCCATCCTATCACTGGACGGCGTATATACCCACTGCATGGAACGGTCTTCCAGGCCATGGAAAGAAGAGTCCAATCCTATCACTGGACTGCATGGAACGGTCTTCCAGGCCATGCATGACAAGAAGCGCCATAATTAGTATATGGAGACATTCCAATTATAACTCAACAATTAAATCTCTTTCTTAAACTATCATTTTCTATTCGTGCACACTGCTCAGCGTTCATTTCTACTGCCTCAGCTGACCTATAATACAACGATATGTAAATGGCATTAATGCAGTCATTGTTATTGTTGATATTATTATTATTATTATTTTTCTTTTTAAAAGTCTATTATTATTATTATTATTATTATTATTATTATTATTATTATTATTATTATTATTATTATTATTATTATTATTATTATTATTATTATTATTATTATTACTACTACTATTATTATTATAAGAAAATTCAAATTTAAGCGTCTAGAAAACTATAGGACCTGTAGGCCTAGTAGAAAATTATGTAGCCCATTACTTTGTAGTACGATGAACAGATATGGACAGACACATGGGCGTCCGCAGGGGGGCTCAAGGGGGCGCATGTGCGCCCCCCTGGATTTTGCGCCTATTTGCAGAGAAATGCAAAAATGTAAAAATACGATACGCTCCACAAGTTGGACTAGGCTGCTTTGCTTAGGTGCAGCAAATTTTCGAAAATTCAGCGTATAGAATTCTCTCTTGGTGATACAGAAATTCATATTGTCTATATACCCCGATACGGGAAAAGAATTCACTCGTGTCCACTAATGGCGAAGTAATCGGCATCATAATTCATTTTAACCGACCGATGCGAGATAACAGAGATCCTCTGAAGAACCGCCAATAGTGAGGCTGTTATATATATATATATATATACATACATATATAATAAATGCATTTGCATAGGGCTTAAATATACATAAGCATATTTGACACTCAGTCTGGCTGAAGTTGGCTAGATATTAAGAGCAATAGACTCCAATTAATCAGCTTGACAGCTTCTTCCCTTAGATACCAGCTGGCACATGTTCTGCCACACCTTCTAAACATACACCGCTAGATGAAAGAAGAATGCTAATCCATAATTTATCAGAGTTGTCACAAGGTTCATTAAAACTGTAAATTCGTCTACAACACGTTGTGAGTCAGTCGGGCAATATATAGGCTACAGGGACGGGGTCACGGAGGAGACGAAATAATTATAGGAAAATTTTGTATGAACTGTGAGGGTCGACTGCATCGAGATTCGAAGAAACTTGATAGCCCTATGAACGGAACAGATAGTCGTTTGTTTTTCGCTCGGAAAGGTGTTCTGTTGTCGGCCAGACTTTAAGGACGAAAAGTTTCTGTTGCATTCAAACCTGCTTTCTTTCGTGATAATTATGATGCGTAGTCTACCCTCTGTTAAATCTGAGCGCTGGAGGAAGTCTACGTATACCCGTTAAACCGTAAATATGTGTCGTTTTACTGTCCACGATCGAAACCCATAAGCCGCCTTCGACTGGGAAGGTACATTGATTGATTGATTGATTGATTGATTGATTGATTGATTGATTGATTGATTGATTGACTGATGTAGGTTTACTCGTATCAGGCTAGTCCTACTTTGAGGGAGGGACGTAGAGGAAGGGAATCTTTGCGCAAACGCTCTATTCAAGTTGAAAGTTCGTTTTAGTAGGCCTACAATATTATAAAATAAATAATAACAGATGCTTCTTCAATATTAGAAGAAAAAATGAAGTATTAGGCCCTAGGCCTATATCTTTTTCACTGATTGTGGTTTGTCACTCGAATGTTTCTGATGCAAAAATAATAAAAGAAGATATAGGTCTATGTAAAAAAAAGCTCAATAAGTTATAGGCCTATATAATGAAATTGATAAGGCCATTAGGCTGCCTGTGGTTAACTGCACATTCGTAGTAATTGACTAAACACCAGTAAAATAATACTACACTATATGTTGACTATTCGGCGACATTAGGTCTATAGGTCGATTGGCCTGAACTGGAATGAACTTATCAATCGATCAATCAGTCAAATTCTCTATTGTAGTTAACCGATGGTAGGCCTGCAAGAATAGCCTAAGTAGCAAGAAATTAGTAGCAGTCGAAATTGAATTCCTTAAAAATATAAGACTTTGTTTAAAGTTTGCGCCCCCCTACAAAAATTTCTGCGGACGCCCATGGACAGACACACAGAGTCACAGATATATACGGTCAGATAAAGCATAAATCGAAATATATATATAATGTATTATATATATTAATATTATTATTATTATTATTATTATTATTATTATTAATTATTATTATTATTATTATTTTTTATCTTAATTCATCTTTTTCTTCCCTGGCAGTTGTTCCTCTCCTGTGGGAATGTCGTTGGGCAGAGATGCGTTGGAGATCACTCTTGGCATCACATGCACGGTGAGTATAATAATTGTGTGCCTTACTCACTCACATCACATGCACGGTGAGTATAATAATTGTGTGCCTTACTCACTCACATCACATGCACGGTGAGTATAATAATTGTGTGCCTTACTCACTCACATCACATGCACGGTGAGTATATAATTATGTCACTTACTTGTTACTTACTCACTCACCACACCACATAACAACTACTCTGATGTTAACCTTAACTTGTCCGACCACAAGAGAAAGAATCGAGAGAGTAAAAAAGTGACAGACAGGCAGATAGACAGACAGACAGGCAGATAGAGAGACAGAGAGACAGACAGGCAGATAGAGAGACAGAGAGACAGACAGGCAGATAGAGAGACAGAGAGACAGACATGCAGATAGAGAGACAGAGAGATACAGAGATAGAGAGACAGAGAGATATAGAGACAGAGAGACAGAGAGATATAGAGACAGAGATAGATGAAGAGAGACAGATTATTATGGAGTCGAGTGTTTTTTGGAGCGATTGAAGGACGCGTTGAGAGGCGAACAAATTGCTCGGAAGGACCATAATAACAGACAGACAAGCAGACAGACAGACAGACAGACACACACAGACAAACAGACGGACAGACAGACGGACAGACATAGAGGCAAAAAGGCAGACACTAAAAACTGACTGCTTCAATTACGCAAATCACAAAACATAATCATTAGTTACTGAATACAAATGAGGCGAGTGATGACTGACTTATACTGGCTGCTTTGTTTCTTTAACTGTATGTCTGTCTCTCCCTCTGCCTCTCCATCTCTCTCTCTCTCTCTCTCTCTCTCTCTCTCTCTCTCTCTCTCTCTCTCTCTCTCTCTCTGTCTGTCTGTCTCTGTCTGTCTCTGTCTGTCTCTGTCTGTATGTCTCTCTCTCTCTGTCTCTGTCTCTGTCTGTCTGTCTCTCTCACTCTGTCTGTCTGTCTCTCTCTTTCTCTCTCTGTCTGTCTGTCTGTCTCTCTCTCTCTCTGTCTGCCTCTCTCTCTCTCTCTGTCTCTGTCTGTCTGTCTCTCTCTCTCTGTCTGTCTCTCTCTCTCTCTTTCTCTATCTCTCTCACTTTATGTATACACACACACACACACACACGCACAAACACACGCACACACACGCACAAACACACACACACACACACGCACAAACACACACACACACACATCAAGATGTCTGCCTGTCTGCAGCTCACAATTACATTCAGACGAGTTTCAAAGCTTCATCTGTTCTTCCGATTCACGAAAAAAGGATCCAGAGTGTTTTGTCTGTGTAGCAGGTCTTCCCTCCTATTCCTCTTCCTTCTCTCTCTGTAGCTCCTCTCTCCCTCTCCCTCTACTCATCCGTTTGTCTATATGTCTGACTGTCTATGTCTGACTGTCTGTATGTCTGTATGTCTGTCTGTCTGTCTGTCTGTCTGTCTGTCGTCTGTCTGTCTGTCTGTCTGTCTGTCTGTCTGTCTGTCTGTCTGTCTGTCTGTCCGTCTGTCTGTGTCTGTCTGTCATCCTGTCAGTCTGCCACATCTCTGCCTGTCTCTTCTATTTTCTATGCAGACCTGCTGCTCTCTTTACGCTTCAATTCACTTGTTTTCGACAAACCTATTTCCAGGTTCTTCTTCCTCCTCTCCTTCTTCTTCCACACTTCAGGCGCGGCTGACATCAAACAGTCGGTAGCACCTAACTTCAGCCATTCTTCACTCGACATGCACCTCTCATTCCTCCGACATAGTTTGCTCCTTTGACACGCCCTCTTGTGCCACTCTGGTGCCACTCTCGTGCAATCCTGGTGCAATTCTGGTGCCGCTCTAGTGCCACTCTGGTGCCTGCTGCAATGTGCTGCATGCTGCAAGATAATTAGGTTGATGGTGAATGAATCTGCATATTATGAAAGCAGGTTGATCAAATAGATTTGTTCGCAGAAGATCTGAAGACAAGAGTTCAATAATTATACTTCAGACGAATTTCTTTCTCTCTTCAGACGAAAAAATCTATAAAATTATAGGCAGTCGTGCATGAAGAGCTGAACACTCAGCCGCCCACTTAGTTTCGGCATTTATGCTGTCGGTCTCTGTCTGTCTGCCTGTCTGTCTCTGCCTGTCTCTGTGTCCATCCCTGTCTCTGTCTCTGTCTCTGTCTCTGTTTCTGTCTGTTTCACTTTCTCACTTTCTCTGTGTCAATGTCTGTTTCTGTCTGTCCGTCCGTCCTTCTGTCTTCACCTAATTTCCTCCATTAAAAATCTACAGTAATTGTATTCGGTCTGCAACGTTCAATAGATTGTAGTCAAGTGGCGAATTTAATAGCATGCATGACTTGCATACGATGTAGTCGTGGATGTAATTGTATGCGATATAAAAATCATATTATGCAAAAAATGAATTTACATAAAAATGTAGGCCTAAGTCTACGCATGGAAAGCGATTTAGGGACTGCCTCCACCAAAGTTTGCGGTGAATTGAGGAGATTGTCATACCCCACCCCCTATAGGCTACTATTTCATAAATATTTAATACGTATCGTTATAAATTTTCACAGTATAAATATCCACTGTTCATCCATAATGAGCAATATAATTTTGTTTCGGTGACAGTTTGAAGTGCTGCTATTATTACAATGCGCATATAAACATTTTTTATTAAACAACTGGAGGGTATATTCACTGAAGTCTTAAACCACGTCGCTGAGCATTGAAATCTTGAGAGATTTTGTCAAGATGAAAGCTTCAAAAGTTACGGTTACAGTGTGCAAATGCATAAAATTTAGAAAAATTAGCAATTGTTTACAGCTTTAAAATGATACCATTACGGCATGGAAATACAAAAGTTGAAACAATTGGGAGGCATTAATTTTATTGAAATCTTCAACCACGTCTTTCAGCAATGAAATTATGAGAAATTGTGTTGAGATGACAGCTTAGAATGTTGCCGTTACAGTGTGGAATTGAGAAATATTGTACAATGGAGAGAACGTTTTTGAAGTCTTAAACCACATCTAGCCTATCAGCACTGAAAATATGATGAGCAATTTCGTTACAGAATGACACCTTAAATGGCTACCTTAGCAATGTGGAAATTGTTGAAAAAAATAAATAATTGGGGAGGGCACAGCTCTCATCCCCGAACCCCATTCTCTTCTCGGTTGTTCTCACCTCGACGATCGACCTTCGTTCGTCCGCCCCCCCCCCCACACCCCCCCCAAAGCGAAGACCAAGTTTCTGCCCATGCTTGTGTTTGCGTATTTGTGCTCTGTATACAACACTGTATGTGTGAGATCGTGATGTACAATAACACAAGAAGCTACACTTTGGCAAAACACATAATACGTGCAATTCTAGTATAGGCCTACTTCACGTCATCCGTCCATTCTCTGTAAGATCTGCCTCTTCTCTTTTCGGACATTGGATTACATGCAGTGCTAGTTTCACGATTCTCCCGGCAGGAACGTAACTAGGATTTTTCGTTTGGGGGGAGGGGGCTTAAGCCTCGAGCATCACGAGTCTATAATGGTGACGTAATGTATTTAGCCGTAAGCATACAACGCCTTGATTCATTTGGGGGAGCTTAAGCTTCGTTTGGGGGGGGACTTAAGCCCCACCAAGCCCAACGCTAGTTACGTCCCTGCCGGGAGATGCCTGTCTCTTCAGGTCAACCCTCCTCATTTATCTGGGTTTGGAACCGGCGCGGAGAGCAGCCGACAGCGCCTGTTGGTTTCCTCTTCGTCGTGGAGTTCCATGTACATTTGAATGTAGGCTACATGTAATTTGTATGTAAACGTTGCTTTCGTAGTTCGCGGAAATCGTTCACGAGATGGGACACCTGTTGGGTTTGATGCACGAGCATTCGCGTGCAGATCGTGATGCGAACGTCATCATTCAATGGAATGACCTCAAAGCAGGAGTGGAGGGAAACTTCCAGAAATCAGATTTGATGCAATGGTTGGGTCCGTACGACCTCTCATCCATCATGCACTATACACCACAGGTCAGTAAACAGACAGACAGACAGACAGACAGACAGACAGACAGACAGACAGACAGACAGACAGACAGACAGACAGACAGACAGACAGACAGGCAGATGGACGGACAGACAGACACAGAGACAGACGGACGGACGGACGGAGGGACATTAAGTTAAACTCATAGACTGCAGTAGGCCTACTGTAGTGGCTTATGAAAAAGTATGTTTTACCAAAATTTGTCGTTCTAGATAATTTTCATGTTCTTCGAAAATAGTCTAACCAAAATACAGCGACAGAAGGATATAAAATTACAGAGGAGAACACAGGAGGATTTTTTTACACGACAGAAGGCTTAGACTTCTTTCTGCTTCTTATTTGGGTGATGCATTACTAGTTTGAAGCATTTCTGCAGTTAAATATAATACGATTGATTAGTTTGGAGGATGGTTTGAAAAGTTTCGACGAATTATTGAATAAATTTTCCTCTTGTGTGGTCTCATTGGAGATTTGCGAACTTTTTGTGAGAGAGAGAGGCTCACAATGCATTATATGCACTTGCACTGCATCTAATTTTGAATAGATTTTTAATTTCTTATATTGCTTTGTTGCTTCAATCTTCCTTAATTTGCTGTTGTTTTACAGACGTTCAGTGTGAACGGAAATCCGATCTTCACTCCGATCTACGTTCAGAGAGTTCAACTTCAAGACAGAAGGAATTTCAGTTTCTACGATGCTCTCAAACTCAACAAACTCTACCAGTGTGCGGGTAGGTGAAGCCACGTGACAGCCGTCAGTCAAACTCTTTCTTTATTCAATCGCTAGCATGGCTTTTCTAACGTGCAGTTGTAAACAGTAACAGTTAAAACTAGCAAAAAGGTCATTTTCCTCAGATTGGAAATAATTTACCATGGAGAATGGGAGGGAAAAGAAGGAGTTGTGCAGTTCAAAAAATTCCTTAAAAACAGCCCTGACCGTTAGTTGCTGGCTTGTAAAACACTGAACCCCGCTGGCGAACCACATTGTTGCAAGACTATTCACACTAGAATTATCATCATTCCAATGAAGTTATCTGACAATCTTTGTCTGGTGATACCTAAGTAAATAGCGAACTTTTTGTTGTCGAACCTACTTGTAAAAATTATTATCTTGCTGTGTTTAAATATGAGTTACGTTCACGCCCAGATTTACCTACTAGACTCCTAAAGGTATAAGTCTTAGCTATACGTTGCATGGCATCTGGCATGAAAGGCCGTCGTCCACGAAAGGGAGTTCTCTTGGTGCTTTTCGCTCTTAGCCAACTGCATGCAATAGTGGTGAGGAATCTCACTGTTGTCTGTGGTGGGCCGTGTAATTATTATGTGTCTGATTTTGTTTGTTTCAGCACATTGCAACGTGAGTGAGACGAATAATTATTGTGAGAACGGAGGATATTTGAATCAGTTCTGCAAATGCGTTTGTCCAAAATCTTTGGTTGGCGAGAGATGTCAACTACCGGCCAACTCAGCAAGTACGTGCCTCAACCAACTAACAATTGACTTGTCTAAATTATGTTACCTACTATCCATGCATACACAAATTTATCAAATGGTAGTATAGTTGTAGTGGTAGTGGCAGTAATTGCTGTTCTTGTTGTTGTTGTTGTTGCTGTAGCAGCAGCAACAGCGGCAGCAGGAGCGGCAGTAGCAGCAGTAGTATAATAGTGACTTCCAACCTGGTCCAGCTGTACATAAAATTAATGACTGAGAACTCGCACAGGCGATTAATAATAATCAGAGGAAATTACTTAATACATGTCAATGACATAAGTACCAGGGTCTACTATAATTATTCTCCAGGTCTGCTCGTGAATAATTGTGACCTGAAGCTGCATGACATTCGCAGTCTGTTCAACTCTGTTGTTGTGTTGTTTGTAGAGTGCGGAAAGGTCATCGATTTGCCAAAGTTAGCGAAGAAATCGTTCACGTCATTGAATTTTCCGTCGCATTATCCACCGAACATCAACTGCACCTGGATCATTAAGGCAAGTGAATGGATAGATGGATGGATGGATGGGCGGAGTTTATCAGGGACTAGTTCGAGGGGGGGCTAAGCCCCCAAGAAGACCCAGATTCAACTTTTTAGCCCCATAAGAAGGCCCAGACTCGGGGTTAGCCCCCCTTCAAGAACGGAAACCAAACTCCGCCCATGGATGGATGGGTTGATGGATGGATAAATGGGTGGATGGATGGATGAATGAATGGATGAATGGATGAATGGATGAATGGATGGGTGGATGGGTGGATGGATGGGTGGATGGTTTGAGCGATTTAAAACTCAGTATAATTTATATTCGCTTTAAATTTTGACACCAATCACAAACGATCAAACATATTAGTTAAAAATTGTTGAAGATGTTGTTGTTGTTGAATGATGTTGAATGGTTATGTTGTTGAATGATGTTGTAGGTTCCGATCGGTTTCCACATCACGTTGTCCCTGGAACAGTTTGATATTGGATGCAGTGACAGTCTTGAAATACGATATCACTACATTGGCATCGAAATTGAACCCAGGTATAGACACAAGAACACTTCAATCACATACCGTACACTACACAGATACAATAAAATACAATTTAAATTACGTAACTACAATAGGACCAATTAAAGCATAACAATAACAACCACCATCCTATCATCACTAGGCGGTGAGAAAAGAATATATAATAGTCTATAGTAAACAGCAATTATACAATAGAACCAATCAACATTATAGTGTCCTATCTACTGACTTATATAGCGCCCTTATCGGAATGTTGAAACTGACATATCATGTAAGTGTGTGCAGAAATGTGCAACATATAAAAATCAACACATGATATTAATATTTCAGATCGTGTGAGAACTCATCTACACTGGAGAGCAGGACTTTGGAATCGACGACAAATCGAATGGTTCTGAATTTCCAATCGAAATACGCCGAACAAAAGAAGAGATCCGGGTTCAGAGCGACAGTCAAGGCGACTCCAAACGAGGGTAAAAGCACATACATGCACACACACGTACAGAGACACAGGCACAGACACAGACAAACAGAGACACACGCACATACACGTACACGCAGACTCACGCCAGCAGCCACACTCACAAGCACAACCATGCAACGCATTGTCAATCTACCTGGACTGATTGCCTTTTACCTGTCTTACCTCTGTGAACTGAATAAACGTGTTTTAATTTCAATCCATGACACTTTAAGCGTCACGACTTCAAAGGACTTCAAAGAAGTCAAAAATATTTATTGTAATGTGCTTTGATTAATTAAGCGAATGAATAGCTGCGGATCAATATTATTGTTAAGACTATAACAGGTGAGTAGCGAGTTGCCTTTAGTCTTCTACCTGTTGGTGGATTATTAATTCAGGTGAGAGTCAGGTACCAATCGACCGGTTATGGAACTAATCGAAAGTTGAGTTAGTCATGCAACAAATTTAATTCTCTGTCTGTCTCTTTCTGTGTCAGTACATATGCATATATGATAATAATTTATATTTACAGTATATATAGTATTAACAATTAAATAAAAATTGTTAGTGGCACTGAACCGTACATAATTATATATATTATTTATATTATAATATATTCTTGATTCATTCATTTTAGTAGGCCTACCGTTGGTGACACTTGGTGTTCACTGTTCCAACAGTGCCAGACCCGGGCATTGGAAAGAGAGGAGGTCAACACTAACGACCTTTATTGGTTCGTTAAGCAAATGGAACTCATTGTCTCACCGCCATCCATTGTCTTCTAAATCTTTTCTTCTATTATTCTTTTCTCTTTGCCTTCTTCTATTCTTCTATTCTCATTGTCTTCTTAGACTGTGCATCAGATCCATGTCTACACAACGCCATCTGTCGAGACATTGCAGACATCGAGACCTACTTCTGCGCATGTCCGGATCGATGGATTGGAAAGAATTGCGAGCTGGAAGTTAGTAAGTAAGATCTACTGTGCTACTCATCTTCTTCTTCTTCTGTTCAGCCATAATTATTTGAATTTTAATCAACTTCAGCAACTCATGACCAGATTCATGTTGTAGTTACTACTGTTTATTATTACTATTAATATTTTTTATTATATATAATTAATTATCTTGATATTTTTATCATTATTATTTTTATTATTACTCTCGCAATGCATCGTTAAAGAGGAAACTAGTTTCAGATTGCGTTTGAGTTGAGATGAATGTTGTTTGGCTTGAGATACATGTATGATGATGATGATGTCTGCTGCTGACACATGGATGGATGAATGAACGGATGGATGAATGGTATGAATGGGATGGATGTGTGACCAATGGGATGGTTGGTTGCAGAGATGATGATGATGATGTCTGCTGACCACATGGATGGTTGGATGACCAATGGGTTGGTTTGGTTGCAGAGGATGGTGAATAGTAAGAAATTTATGTAATAATAATAATAATAATAATAGTATGACCACATGTATGAATGGTATGAATGGATGGATGGATGGTTGGATGACCAATGGGTTGGTTTGGTTGCAGAGGATGGTGAATAGTATGAATGGGATGAATGGTATGAATGGATGACCAATAAGTTGGATGGATGGTTGGTTGGTTGGTTGCAGAGGACGGTGAATAGTATGAATGGGATGAATGGTATGAATGGATGACCAATAAGTTGGATGGATGGTTGGTTGGTTGGTTGCAGAGGACGGTGAATAGTATGAATGGGATGAATGGTATGAATGGATGACCAATAAGTTGGATGGATGGTTGGTTGGTTGGTTGCAGAGGATGGTGAATAGTATGAATGGTATGAATGGATGACCAATAAGTTGGATGGATGGTTGGTTGGTTGGTTGCAGAGGACGGTGAATAGTATGAATGGGATGAATGGTATGAATGGATGACCAATAAGTTGGATGGATGGTTGGTTGGTTGGTTGCAGAGGACGGTGAATAGTATGAATGGGATGAATGGTATGAATGGATGACCAATAAGTTGGATGGATGGTTGGTTGGTTGGTTGCAGAGGATGGTGAATAGTATGAATGGTATGAATGGATGACCAATAAGTTGGATGGATGGTTGGTTGGTTGGTTGCAGAGGACGGTGAATAGTATGAATGGGATGAATGGTATGAATGGATGACCAATAAGTTGGATGGATGGTTGGTTGGTTGGTTGCAGAGGACGGTGAATAGTATGAATGGGATGAATGGTATGAATGGATGACCAATAAGTTGGATGGATGGTTGGTTGGTTGGTTGCAGAGGATGGTGAATAGTATGAATGGTATGAATGGATGACCAATAAGTTGGATGGATGGTTGGTTGGTTGGTTGCAGAGGACGGTGAATAGTATGAATGGGATGAATGGTATGAATGGATGACCAATAAGTTGGATGGATGGTTGGTTGGTTGGTTGCAGAGGACGGTGAATGGTCATCGTGGACATCATGGAGTGGATGCAACGCAAGATGTGGATACGAAGACAGGAAGAGAGAATGCGGAATTCGACCGATGAATGGAGGAAGAGAATGTCATGGAATGAGGAAGGAGACGAGAAGATGCGGAGGAGGAGAAGGAGGAGGAGGAGAAGATCAAGGACAATGTCAAGGTCAGTCGGTTGATTGGTCCGTTATCAACATCATCATCGTCATCATCGTCGTCGTCGTCATCATCATCTTCATCAGCATCATCATCGTCATCATCATCATCGTCATCATCATCAGAAGCAGTTGCCATCTTCCAAATTCCCCCTTATTCAATCAATCAATCAGTCAATCAATCAATCAATCGATCACTTATGCAACTGATTAACGACCATTCACGAGTCAATAAAAACCTAAGCCTGCAGCCTTTCACCTTTTGTGTGTCTGCTTGTAGACCACTTCCACTGTGACTTCGGCAACGAATCGAACCAGACAACTTGTGGCATCGTGCAAGAAAAGGAGCGCGATGATTTCGACTGGGGAACTCATTCATCACATCGTGCATCGATAAACAACGATTGGCATTTGTTGGTTGGACACACAACTCGTCGTAATGAAGATGTCTTCTTTCACATGGATGGAAGCAATGGCAAGAATCTACACATCGCCATGTATGTAGTCGTCGTCATGCCAACCACTCAATTCTATGGCGCCTCTTTTCTAACGTACAGGCGTTTATTTATGACGTACCAAAGTCAGATGAACATCCGGTCATTTCGTACATAATTATGGGACTCAATGTGCGTCATGCAAGGACAGGTCCAGGGCATGGTCGGAGGGGGTCACGAATGGTTCTATCCTAGTTCTACCAATGCACGGGTGAATCTCCCTGTCGGTGTATTATTATTATTAAGCGTTGGACTGACCCTTCTCTATTATAATAAATCGTTCATTCCACGTTAATAGCGGATTATTTAAACCTCCATTTTTCATCTTTTAATTCGTCTTCAGTTAAAAACCGATTATCGTTAGAGCGACGCTATAAAAAGTTCTTAGATTAGATCAGAATGGATTAGATTACATAAAAAATTGACGAGATTCGAATAGATTGGATTAATTATAATATTACGCTACATTAAGAACAGATAAGATTCGATTTGATTATAGATTAGATTAGACGAGATAAAGAGATATACCAGATTCGAATAGATTGTATTAACTATATCACGTTAAATATAATATTAGATTAGATTAGATAGGAATTGTTCTGACAAGATTCAGTGGGAATGGATTATATACATGTATGTATATGATATGATTATTATATTATAATATATATATATATATATATATATATATATATATATATATATATATATCGACATCCCACACACCATGCAATACAAGACATTAGATCATTACAAAATCGCTTTCCTATGACTAAACATCCGTTTGTGATTACCACATCAGTTGTCATGGCAGCAGCAGCAGCACCACCACCGTTCCTTTCTTTGTAAGCATCATTTGTCAAACAAAGTGTGTGTGACTCTCTTATCTGCCTCTTGTTGCAGTCGAGTCAAACATCCGATCTTCATCCATTCATGCTTTCTCTATCCAATGTATAATCTATCTCAGCTTCAGCTATAATTCGCTACTCAAATCAGTCTAATCCTTCTTACCCCAATCCATTAAATAATTCTAACTGGTAATCCCTCCTCCTCATTGTCTTTCCTCAAAACTTATTTCTTCTCTCGTGGCCTTGCGCACTGGGAGCGCCTCTGAACGGATCACCCTAGTAGAGGCGCTTTATAAATGTTTTTGTACAATACAATACAATACAATTCAATCTTTCACACCCAGTTTCCAATCCCTCCTACTCTAATCCACCCAATCCTTCCCTTTCTTTTGTTCTCGCCATAAACGAAAACAATTGCAACAGCTCAGATGAGATGATGATCCATAGCAATCGGACGCAAGAACTTCCCTTCACCTTCTCTCAACAAACCCCTTTGACTGGACGCAGCACTCAAGAATACCATTGAAGTCCTTGGCTTAGCTTTCGAGTAGAGTAGATCTAATACATGTCAAATGCTATTATACATGCTATAGACTAGTCACTGTGACTAGAGGATGCTGACTACAGAGCCAATTTCTAAGGATGCGATTAATTATAAGAATATTATCAGCTGACTAATAAGCAAGCATAAGGGTTCATGTTATCTAGAGTAGAAACCACGAGAAGTGGTTCCATCCCCTCCCTCCTTCTCTTCCCTTCCCTTCTTCCCAGCCCTTAGCCCTTCCTCTATTTCCTTCAATGGAACAGATGATGATGTAGGTAGGTGGGATTGTAGGTTGGCTAACGTGGATGACGACGTGACTCTCGCTGCTGCATTCATTCGAATCGATTAATCGGTTAATCGTATAATCTGATTCAAAGTATTCGATAAATTATCATTCGATAAATTATCATTCAACACTGATTTGAACGGAAATGAACAACGACAACGTTTAATGTTTCTGAGAACAACCAACCAATCAATGCATTGACTCACTAATGCCATAACAATTATGATGATGATGATGATTATGTTGTTGTTGTTTGATAATGATGATGATGACGACGACGACGACGATGATGATGATGACGACGACGACGACGATGATGATGATGATGACTTTGATGACGATGATGATGACGATGATGATGATGATGATGATGATGATGATGATGACGACGACGGTGGTGGTGGTGGTGATGACGACGACGACGATGATGATGATGATGATATTTATGATAATGATGATGATGATGATGAAGACGATGACGACTACGACGATGATGTTGTTGTTGATGAGATGATGATGATGGTGATGACGATGATGATGATGATGATGATGATGATTATGATGATGATGATGACGATGTTGTTGCTTAGCTTCTGGCTTCCTCGTCTGCTGGCGTCAACGGGTCGCTACTGTCTGCAGTTCTTCTATCACATGACCGGAAGATGGATGGGTCTGCTGAGCGTTGTCAGGGAGACGAGGAGGTCATCACGGGTCATCTGGCAGGCAAGCGGTAGCCGTGGCAACGTCTGGCACCGTGCCAACATCAACGTCCTGCTCTATGACGGCGTCAAGGTATACCACATGTATACACTGCGGGTCTGTCTATATATGTCTCGCTCTCTCTCTCTCTCTCTCTCTCTCTCTCTCTCTCTCTCTCTCTCTCTCTCTCTCTCTCTCTCTCTCTCTCTCTCTCTCTCGATGTCTTTTCCACTTAACGTCTCTCTACATGTATGTCTCTTTATCTGTCTATCTATTTGCCTGCCTGTCTGTCTGTCTGTCTGTTTGTCTGTCTTTCTGTTAGTCTGTTTGTCTGTCTTTCTGTTAGTCTGTTTGTCTCTCGCGCTCTCTGTCTCTGTCTCTTTCTCTCTGTCTCCGTCTCCCTCCCTTCCTACCTCTCTCTGTCTTTGTCTTTCTCTGCTTCTGTTTCTGTCTCTGTCTCTGTCTCCGTCTCCGTCTCTGTCTGTATGTCTTTCTGTCTGTCTGTCTGTCTGTCTGTCTGTCTCTCTCTCACACCCACACACACACACACACACACACACACACGCACACACACACACACTCAAACGCTCTTTTGTCTCTGACGTCTCTTTCTATGTGTTTCCTAGTATATGTATGTATACATGTATATTCGTTTAATTCAATAACAGACAGACAGTTGTTTTTAAATAACATTCTAAAGTAATGATAATTAAGGTGTCTAAAATCTATGACTAAAATCCTAAAATCTAATTTTATCAGATTACAATCAAAACATTAAACATTACATTAAACAATACATTCATAATTCATTCCTAAATTCTTCTCTCCTTTCAGATCGGATTTCGTGGTGTTCGAGGCGATGGCGCTGATTCTGACATCGCAATCGATGACATCACTCTCAGTCCAACCGGATGTTACGTCATTCATCTCGGAACGAGGCTCATACGTCTGCCGATCACACACAGACGCACACACGGTCTCGTACATCATCCACTCTTCATCACCATTAATCACAATCACTAATCACCATCAAATAAATAATCACAATCACATCTATCATCCATCATCATTATATCTAAACGCTAACTTACATGTACATCATCCACTCATCATCATCCCCAACATTAATCACAATCATCCATCGTCATTATATTATCTAACACTAACTATACCCACTTACATATTTTATACCTATTGGAAAGCTAATGTTCGTTTGTTAAGTGTCTTTCTAATAATTATTTCAACGTTTCATCCATCCATCACATTTTCCATTTCACTTCATCTCATTCCATTGCATTATATTCAATTCCATTAATTCGTCCGTCCAAGAATCTAAGCATCCATCCATCCATCCATCCATACATCCATCCATCCATCCATACATCCAACCCACCCATCGTTGGCTTGGCCGTCCTCTCCGCTCTTTAGATCGTCATGATCTTCTTGTTCCACGATCTCGGACTGCCACAGCCCAACACCGCGCCTTTGCCTCTGTTTGCCCTTTACTGTCGAATGGCCTTCCTACCATTATTCGTGCTCAGGTTTTATCTGGAGGCTTTACTTTTTCTGCCAGATGTCTTAAGACTTCTTTTCCCAGGAGTTCTTCGCACTGGGAGCGCCTCTGATTAGGTTGTACTGTGAGAGGCGCTTTATAATTCCAAAAATAGAATAGAATAGAATCCATCCATCCATCTAAAGCATTCTTTTCCCTTATAAGCATGCTTCTGTTTCAGCAGCATGCTTCCGCGGTGACCATCGTTATCGTGTTGGAAACGTTTCATACATTGAAGAATGCAATCAATTCGTCTGTCATTGCAATCATGATGGTTCGCTTGATTGTCCTGCGTGGCGTGTCACCAAAGTCTGCACCAATCATCCAACGACGACGCCATCTCTATGATGTGACCAGACATTCTACCAGACAAATATATGGAAGAAGATGAAGGAATGTTTCCATCTCTCTGCTTTTCCACGCTGATCTTTAAGCAGATCTACATCATCATCATCATCACATCTGAGAAGAGAAATGCAATCAGACATTCGAATGTTTGCAGTCATTGGTCAATTCAAATTTTCAATTGGAATATCATTGGCCAATTCAAATTCTCAGTCGACCACCATTGGCCAATTAAAATTCTCAGTCGACCGTCATTGGTCAGATAAAATTTTCAATTGACCACCATTGGCCAATTCAAATTCTCAGTCGACCACCATTGGCCAATTCAAATTCTCAGTCGACCACCATTGGCCAATTCAAATTCTCAGTCGACCACCATTGGCCAATTCAAATTCTCAGTCGACCGTCATTGGTCAGACAAAATTTTCAATTGACCTCCATTGGCCAATTCAAATTCTCAGTCGACCACCATTGGCCAATTCAAATTCTCAGTCGACCGTCATTGGTCAGATAAAATTTTCAATTGACCACCATTGGCCAATTCAAATTCTCAGTCGACCACCATTGGCCAATTCAAATTCTCAGTCGACCACCATTGGCCAATTCAAATTCTCAGTCGACCACCATTGGCCAATTCAAATTCTCAGTCAACCACCATTGGCCAATTGAAATTCTCAGTCAACTGTCATTGGCCAATGGCCAATTGAAATTCTCAATCAACTGTCATTGGCCAATTTAAATTCTCAGTTGAACTCCATTGGCCAATTTAAATTCTCAGTCTGTGGTATGATTTCTGGTCCAAGTTGTCAAGAATTCCAATTGGCAACAAAATGGCGGCTGCTTGAACAAGATGAATAGTCGAATACTTCTACTCGAAGAAGCAAACTCAAATTTGTGATCGAGTTACACGCATCGAGTTGTAAAACTGAGTTGCAATATTAGGCTATTTTGTCGTTTGCACTGCCATTATTTGTAAATAATTATATTATTTAATTGAATTTGAATAAATCGCTTTCGCTAGTAAAGCTTAGCAGAGAGTAGTCTAATTTTATCATGCCATGACAGTTAGGATTATGAGACTATAAACGCTCTGAATTATAATTATCATTATCATTATAATTATTATTATCATTTTAATTATAAATATATAGGCTATAATTGACTCATTAATCGTTAATCTCATTTAAGTCAAAAATATTAAACCAAATTAATCCATAGGTCATGCATTCAATCAATCAGCAAAGTCAATTATTAGCGCTCGTGAATAAGCTGGTGCTCTGCGCCTATAGCGTCTTACTGTCTTAGAAATGTAGGGTCTATTATTGTTTGCGATTTCGATTCTGATCAATAACTCAATGAACTGGACAACCGATGCCACCATTGTTTGTCAAAACGTTCGTTGTTGACTCAATAATATTCTTTGTACATGCAATGCATAAATATATCGCAAATATAATTATTAATAAGAGGCAGTTGTTCCAAGCTTTGTTTTTGCAATGAATAAGTCAAGACTCTTTCCAGACTAATGCGCAATACTATTGTGTTCCACAAAATAAATTTCGCTATTTGTCATCACTCTGTTAATGCAAAATTAATTCAGAAGATTATAAATAATAAAATAGATTATTGTTTAAACTGTCAAGGCTTTGCTATTTTCATATTAGATGCTGTTTCATCAAAATGTAACGATCTGATTATTTCTCAAATGATCGAGGAAGAGGTTTAGCTGCTGTTAGAATCTGGTTCAACAGTTGGTACGAATCGCAAATCGTTTATATTTCACTGCAAAACAAGTTCGCAAAATTAATCATTACCACTTGCTGCCTAGACAGACTGATTTGACTGCTTGACAGAAATGGCGCAGATATCGCCTCCTATACATGTATACAGTCTCACTTGTCTGTGACTCGTGGCATATTTATATCGATAAATAATCGGATTGTTTAACAGTGAACCCAGATAGACCTTGATTAGTTTTGTGATGTATTATAGCAAGGCCAACATCTGCGTTTTCAAACATAAGCATAGATCTATAGTTAAACGCCATGTATAGTTAGCATACAAATCATTCACCGTGACCTTAATGCGGATGTATAAAACATTCTCAGATACGTATTTCGTACAAAAAGAAAAATTACTGATAACTAATCGCATAATTTAAGGTGCACGACTGTACATTAGGCATATGAGCGTGATCGTTTTGTTAAAAAAAACCACAGACGAAACCTGCAGGTGTACATTTACAGGTGAACATTAAATTTTAGAGAATTGACATCACGCTACTATAAGTATAAAGGCCTGCTTATAGTTGCACCTGTTAGCCCATGAGCATGGGCTATACACTATACACTATACACTATACACTATACACTATACACTATACACTATACACTATACACTATACACTATACACTATACACTATACACTATACAGGCTACAGCAAAAAAGTCAATTTCTTCACCAAGTATTATAGGTGTACATAGAGTATACACGTACGTCACTCCGTAGCCAATGCGTATACACATGTACGTCGTAGGCCTATATTTTTTTACAGCCTATGTTTAGTGAAGGAAATCCAAACTAATATCAGTCGTCATCAAATGCAAGTCTGCTCCATTTAATACAGCGACACATCTCGTGCGAAAAAAACTCTCAAAAGATGTCGCCAGTGGTCTCGTATATAATCATTTGAAAATGAGTGAACCAAGAGCGTGAAAAGAAGTTTGTAGGAGAGAGAGAACAGAACACAAATTTGGCGCAGCGGGGTCGACATCAGATTCTACCGTCGACGATGATGATGATGATGATGATGACGACGATGATGATGTTGTCTCCTACAGATATGATTAATAGACATCAAAACACCAGCTGGTGTTTTTTTCCATTCCCACATTTATTTTGTGTCAATGGAGGCGTTGGAATCCCACCTCATAGCATTCCAGTCCACTCCCACTTCCAATATTATTTCCAGTCCACTCCCACTTCCCTTGTTAGCTGGAAACGTCAAAGTTGTCAATGGGGTTCCTTGGCAAGCTAAGAAAGAAGAAACCATTTGACATTTGCTTCTGATTAAGAAATCCTTTGGATAGGCCTATCTATTATAGTTTATAGATCACGCAGCGACGATATCAACTTAAATTCACAAGTATCAAGTTGAAAACTTCGAGTCGCAAAATTTGAGTGAAAATATTGAAGCGCAATTTTTGAGTAGGAAATCTGGAATGGAAAGTTTCTAATCCAAAAACTTCAGTGCAAAAATTTGAATGAAAAATCCAAGTGAAACTTTTCGAGTGCAAATTTTCGAATGGAAAATTGGAGTGAAAAAACTTGAGTACAAATATTATTTCGAGTGGAAAATGTCGAGTTGCAAAGTTCGTGAGAAGAAAATCGAGTTTAAAAATTATAGGAGAAAAAACTCGTGTTATTTGTTAAGACATAAATCAATTGTTTCTGCGACAGTTCCGATATATTAATTTATTTTAAACGACTCGCAGATAAGAACTCACACTTGATCTGTACTCGATTGAACAGCTCATATCTATGAAGATGAGTAGTTGAGTAATAGATGCGATATCATGCAGAGACTTTAACGAGATAAAACTCTGCTGGTGATTGATATAAAATATTGTTTTATGGCAAATCGTATACAGAGGAGGAAATCCAGCTCAGCATTTCGTTCTCATCTTCCGCCCATCCTGCGGCGATAGTTTACGCCTTCCTTGGCTCCGAGTGGCGCCACCTGGATCGATTATTTATTTCGACGCAAGAGGGCGTTCGCTGGCGGTGGCCAGGGTAACTATTCGCCCCAGGAAACAACAGAGAACCTCCCTCCTATCACAATCCGAACAATGAGGTCAAACAGATGTAATTCAGGACTCAAACAGTGTCTGGTGGACAGTGGTGAACACACGGTGTCTAGGTGGTTTGTTCTGGTAGGGGCGAGACATAAATCGATAAATAGACCTACAATACAAACTGATGCAATAAAATATGAATTAAATAGTATTCAATACAAAAACACATGATTAAAAATCAGTACACTTTACAATGCGACAAGACTAGTGTGGCGTAAATCGGACTGTTTGATAAACTGACAAACTGCAGTGTGATTAAAATAATTCCATCTTTTGCTAATATTTACATTCAAGTGACACTTTAAAAGTTTGGAGATTCGATTGCGTCATAAGCAAATTATAAGCAGAAGTCGATATTTTAACCCGTTGGAGGTGAGGTGGGGTGTGACAAACCCAAGAGGAATTCTACTTTATTTTTTTGGTGGAAAACGTCAAACTAGCTTGGATTATTTTTTTCTACCTTTCTGAGTATGAAATACGGACACTTTTCAAAAATTTCAGGAATTTTGAACGAACAGTTTTTTAACATTTTAATGTATATTGGAAGGAAATTGCGATTTTTCGTATACAAACCGAACTTACACGGTCAAAGTACACAATGCATGGGTTCACCTTCTGGCCATCTAATAAGGATTGAAAACAGATATTTGTTCGTGATAATCGCCTGTTTAGTTGATAATTGATCATAGAAGAATAGTTTAATTCAAATTAATGTTTTCCGTTTGATATCGCGACTTGAAAATGAAAATAGGTGTTGGGGTTTGTCAGACCCCACCTCACCTCTAACGTAACAATGCGTCACCTCACCTCCAACGGGTTAAACGGTCGTTAGGATTTGATCCACCCTATGCTGCCTATTTTACCATCGCTACCGCCTAGGTTGAGCCATTCACACGGACTGCAGCAGGCATCGAACCCGATTCGTTCGTTCTGTTTTGTATTTGCATTCAACCTTCAGATAAGATCATTATTTTGTTGTCGGATCCGTTGGTCTCGATTCTCGATCTGTATACGTCCGTTCGGATTTGTCTGCAATGCACTCAGTCACTCGATGGAGTTTATGAGAAAGACATGCAGGCAGACAGAGACGAAGAGAGAGAGAGAAGGAGACAGACAGACAGAGACAGAGTGAGATGGACAGACGGACGGACAGACAGAGAAAGACGAAGAGAGAGAGAGAGAGAGGAAGCGACAGAGACAGAGAGAGAGAGAGAAAGACAGACAAAGAGAGATAGAGACGAAGAGAGAGAGACAGACGGACTCTCTTTCTCTCTGTCCAGACAGAAAGACAGAAAGATGGACAGAAGGATGGACAGACAGAAAGACAGAGAGACGGACTGAGAGAAACAGAGGAAGAGACAGAGAGAGAAAGAGAGAAAAAGAGAGAGACGAAGAAAGAGAAAGACAGAGACAGACAGACAGAGTCAGAGAGAGACGGACAGAAAGACAGAGAGACGAAGAGAGAGACGGAGACAGAGAGACATACGGACAGACAGAGAGACGGACAGAGAGATGGCATTGGAGTGAGACTTTCTGTTTAGTCTGGATGATAATGATGTTGAGGCCAATGAGAACGACGACGACGCGTGTGTGCAACATTAGACGATGACAGACGAATAGACAAACAAAGAGACAGACGAACATACAGATAGACAGATAGACAGACGCATAAACAGATAGACAGATAGACAGAGAGAGACGGACAGAGAGATAGACAGATAGACAGACGCATAAACAGATAGACAGACAAACAGACGAATAGACAGACAGACAGACGAATAGACAGACAGACAGACAGACAGACAGACAGGCAGGCAGACGAACAGACAGACAGTTAGACAGACAGACAGAGAGGCAGACGAACAGACAGAAAAACAGACAGACAGATATAGAGAGACGCATAGACAGACAGATATACAGACAGACAAATAAACGAATAGACAGAGAGACGAACAAACGGACAGACGAACAGAAATGCATTCAGACAGACAGACAGACAGAAGTACAGAAAAAAATAGCCAGACTCCATTGTATTGTAGACAGAATTAAAAACGGTTATACCGCAAGATAGAGAGATAGAAAGACAGGCAGAGGAACAGACAGACACAAATGCGCACACTGACAGAGAGAGAGACAGAGACAGAGACAGACAGAGAGAGACAGAGAGAGACAGAGACAGACAGAGACAGACAGAGACAGACAGAGACAGACAGAGACAGACAGAGACAGACAGACAGAGAGATACAGAGAGAGAGAGAGACAGACAGACAGACAGAGACAGAGGGTATACACCTGCGTACGACCGACCGACCGACCGTCAGCCTTCATAATATGCCAGATCCATTTGGCTGCAGGCGAATAATAATAATAAGAATAATAAATCCTTCAATGCCAATGTTATGCTTAACAATGTTATGCCTAACCACCACTATAATAATACAACCTCCTCTCCCCTCCACATCCACCCCTCCTCACTACACTCTCCCCCTCTCTGCACCCTCCCCATCTTTTTACACCAACCCCTTCTCTATACGCTCTCCTCTCTGCACCCCTCTTTGCACCATCCCTTCCACTATATACTCCCATCCTCTCAACAACCTCCCTCAGCTCAAACCGCAAGACCCCCCACCTAGTCGTAGGCCCAGTAATATAGGCCCTGCGGATTATTAAAAATCAGTACACTTCACAATGCGACAAGACTAGTGTGGCGTAAATCGGACTGTTTGATAAACTGACTAAAATAATTCCATCTTTTGCTAATATTTACATTTAAAAGTTTGGAGATTCGATTGCGTCATAAGCAAATTATAAGCAGAAGTCGATATTTTAAACGGTCGTTAGGATTCGATCCATCCTATGCTGCCTATTTTACCATCGCTACCACCTAGTGAATGGAAGGTTGAGCCATTCACACGGACTGCAGCAGGCATCGAACCCGATTCGTTCGTTCTGTTTTGTATTTGCACGATTCAACCTTCAGATAAGATCATTATTTTGTTGTCGGATCCGTTGGTCTCGATTCTCGATCTGTATACGTCCGTTCGGATTTGTCTGCAATGCACTCAGTCACTCGATGGAGTTTATGAGAAAGACATGCAGGCAGACAGAGACGAAGAGAGAGAGAGAAGGAGACAGACAGACAGAGACAGAGTGAGATGGACAGACGGACGGACAGACAGAGAAAGACGAAGAGAGAGAGAGAGAGAGGAAGCGACAGAGACAGAGAGAGAGAGAGAGAAAGACAGACAAAGAGAGATAGAGACGAAGAGAGAGAGACAGACGGACTCTCTTTCTCTCTGTCCAGACAGAAAGACAGAAAGATGGACAAAAGGATGGACAGACAGAAAGACAGAGAGACGGACTGAGAGAAACAGAGGAAGAGACAGAGAGAGAAAGAGAGAAAAAGAGAGAGACGAAGAAAGAGAAAGACAGAGACAGACAGACAGAGTCAGAGAGAGACGGACAGAAACAGAGAGACGAAGAGAGAGACGGAGACAGAGAGACATACGGACAGACAGAGAGACGGACAGAGAGATGGCATTGGAGTGAGACTTTCTGTTTAGTCTGGATGATAATGATGTTGAGGCCAATGAGAACGACGACGACGCGTGTGTGCAACATTAGACGATGACAGACGAATAGACAAACAAAGAGACAGACGAACATACAGATAGACAGATAGACAGACGCATAAACAGATAGACAGATAGACAGAGAGAGACGGACAGAGAGATAGACAGATAGACAGACGCATAAACAGATAGACAGACAAACAGACGAATAGACAGACAGACAGACGAATAGACAGACAGACAGACGAATAGACAGACAGACAGACAGACAAACAGACGAATAGACAGACAGACAGACAGACAAACAGACGAATAGACAGACAAACAGACGAATAGACAGACAGACAGACAAACAGACGAATAGACAGACAAACAGACGAATAGACAGACAGACAGACAAACAGACGAATAGACAGACAGACAGACAGACAGACAAACAGACGAATAGACAGACAAACAGACGAATAGACAGACAGACAGACAAACAGACGAATAGACAGACAAACAGACGAATAGACAGACAGACAGACAAACAGACGAATAGACAGACAGACAGACAGACAGACAAACAGACGAATAGACAGACAAACAGACGAATAGACAGACAGACAGACAAACAGACGAATAGACAGACAGACAGACGAATAGACAGATAGACAGACAAACAGACGAATAGACAGACAGACAGACAAACAGACGAATAGACAGACAGACAGACGAATAGACAGATAGACAGACAAACAGACAGACAGATAGACAGACGAACAGACAGACGAAAAGACAGAAGGAAAGGCAAACGGACAGACGCATAGACAGATAAACAGACAAAGACAAACGAACAGACAGACATACAGACAGACAGACAAATAAACGAATAGACAGACATACATACAGACAGGCAGATGCACAGACGTACAACTAGACAGACGAACAGAAATGTAGGCAGACAGACAGATGGAAGGACAAATTAAAAAAGAGCCAGACTCTATTGTACAGACAGATTTAAAAACGATTAGACCGCAAGATAGACAGATAGAAAGACAGGCAGAGGAACAGACAGACACAAATGCGCACACCGACAGAGACAGAGAGAGAGAGACAAAGAGAGACAGAGAGAGAGAGAGAGAGAGAGAGACAGACAGACAGACAGAGACAGACAGACACAGACAGAGAGAGACAGAGACAGAGAGAGACAGACAGACAGAGGGGGATACACCTGCGTACGTCCGTCCGACCGACCGACCGACCGTCAGCCTTCATAATATGCCAGATCCATTTGGCTGCAGGCGAATAATAATAATAATAAGAATAATAAATCCTTCACTGCCAATGTTATGCTTAACAATGTTATGCCTAACCACCACTATAATAATACAACCTCCTCTCCCCTCCACACGCTCCCCCTCTTCACTACACTCTTTCCCCTCTCTGCACCCTCCCCATCTTTTTACACCAACCCCTTCTCTACAGTATATTCTCCCTCTCTGCACCCCTCTTTGCGTCCTCCCCCTCTTTACACCCACCCCTTCTCTATACTCCCCTCTCTGCACCCCTCTTTGCACCCTCCCCTCTTTACACCCACCCCCTCTCTATACTCTCCCCTCTCTGCACCCCTCTTTGCACCCTCCCTTCCACATCCTCACTCTCTCTACATCCTCCCCTCCACTATATCCTCCCATCCTCTCTGCAACCTCCCTATCCGCTCAAACCGCAAGACCCCCCACCTAGTCGCAGGCCCAGTAATATAGGCCCTGCGGATTATTTCATCCAGGCTGACAATGCGTAGGCCTGCGGGATATCATCCTCACCGAATCAGGCAATCTTGGAATCAGGCTGACAACGAGGATTGTGAGGAGGAGGAGGGGGAGGAGGAGGAGAAGGAGGAGGAGGAGGGGAGGAGGAGGGAGAGAAGGAGGAGGAGGCCTAGACGCCTCGGCCGCTACGTAGGCCCTCAGGCCCCGCCACCGCCGCCGCCGCTGCCTCAGCCATCTACAGCCCCAGCAGACGTCTCATTCTCGTGTATTGACGTTGAAAGGGGAGGAAAGGTTTTTATTCGGCGGCGCGTAGGGTACATGTCTATGCAACACGGGTCGGCAGAGTTGTGTATATAAACTCGAGGTTGAAGGAGAAAGCACGTGTTATGTATTTATGAGAAGAAGAAGCGATTAATGCTGCGAAGACTGTTCTAGTGTTCTGCTGTAAAAGACAAAGAGAGACAGAGAGAGACAGAAGAATTGATGTGGAACAATTGATGCGGAACAATTGATGCGGAACAATTGATGCGGAACAATTGATGCGGAACAATTGATGCGGAACAATTGATGCGGAACAATTGCTGGCACTGACGAGATAATAACTGACGACCTCATACGTTAGCATTCCATGATGAAACCAGTTTCAGTTATTCGATGGATCCTAATCTCCACCTTCTTCTTAAGCCTATCACAGAAACCGGTTTCGGCTTCAGAAGGTAAGCTACGAATCGTTTTGTATCTCATGAACGTTTACATGACTGTAAACTGAATGTTATTTACGTAGGATAAATTTAATGTAATTTAAAGAAGGCTAAAATTCATGTAATGTAGGCTGAATGAAATTTAAAACAGATGGCTAAATTTAATATAGCCTGAATGAATGTAAAGTAGACCGAATGTAGAGTCGGCTGATTGCATTTTAAAGCTGCTGGAATGTAATGCATGTTTAATGCAATTTGAAGTAGGATGAACGTAATATAGACTAAAATTTAGTCTATATTACATTCATCTATTGCAATTTAAAGTAGTATAATTGAAAAATAGGCTGAATGTAATTTAAAGTAGAATAAATGCAACATAGGCTGAATGTAATTTAAAGTAGGCCAAATGTAATGTATGTCGAATGCAATGTAAAGCCATGTGTGTGTCGCTCCATCGGATCTTCACAGAATGGTGTGATATAGTAAAGTAAATCACATTCATTTTACTACAATTAGACAATTATATGAATAATTATAGTTGAGCTGAATGGTCAGTAAGAAAGTAAGTAAGATTGGTCAGTGGTCATTTGTATCAGTGGTCATTTGTATCAGTGGTCATTTGTATCAGTGGTCATTTGTATAAGTGGTCATTTGTATAAGTGGTCATTTGTATTAGTGGTCATTTGTATTAGTGGTCATTTGTATTAGTGGTCATTTGTATTAGTGGTCATTTGTATCAGTGGTCATTTGTATCAGTGGTCATTTGTATCAGTGGTCATTTGTATCAGTGGTCATTTGTATCAGTGGTCATTTGTATCAGTGGTCATTTGTATCAGTGGTCATTTGTATCAGTGGTCATTTGTATCAGTGGTCATTTGTTATTGACCAGTGGACTAGTCCGAGGTCATCGAGGTCAAGTGGACACAAGTCATCTACGACTTTACACACGTATATAATTGTCAGCATAAGATAATTATAAATATATCATCCGCAGCTACGGCTGCTGGATGGATGGCTGGCTGGATGATTGGATGGATTGCTGGATGGATGGCTGGAAGGATGGTTGGCTGGATGTTGAATGAATGAATGTACGAACGAACGAGTGAGCGAGTGAATTGAGAATTCGTTAAGTCATTGGCGCCTGTCACACGCTTCACTAAAGTTCATGAATGCTTTCATGCATGGATGCATTCTGCTCTTATTCGATTGAATGACTGAATGAATTAGTAAATGAATGGATTACTGACTGAGTGAATGAATGAATGAATGAATGAATGAATTACTGACTGAGTGAATGAATGAATGAATTACTGACTGAGTG
>OX243822.1:292500-297500 GCA_945859605.1 Lumbricus rubellus
TCTACGAATGGGAGGATGAGTCATATTTGGCAGAAGTCAAAGTCAAAGACAAAGAAGAAGAATGTGGACATGAAAGGAAACGTCGTCACAAACGAACGGCTGTCTTTGATGATGATCATCTCTGGCCAAATGCTACCATACCTTATGTCCTAACAGGTAATTCAATCAGAACTTAAATGCTACCATACCTTACGTTCTAACAGGTAATTCAATCAGAACCAAATTTATACCATACCTTACGTTCTAACAGGTAATTCAATCAGAACCAAATTGAGACCATGATACCTGATGTTCCAACAGGTATTTCAATCCGTGACCAAATCATTTCCATTTCGGCTCTGTTAATAGATCGATGTCTTCGTAAGCAATGCTTCTATGGATTGTCCATCCTGGGATCTTTGTTGAACTTCAGAACCGTGCTCTGAATGAACATGATTTAATAATTAAATAATAAATTAAACAACAAGCAGCATCTACTTTGAAATCAATAACTTGCAATTATTATTATTTTATCTTCCACTGTTCAAGTCTGAGTTTTGATGCACAATTAATTAATTAATTCTGTTCTTACTAATTAATATTATGGTTGATGTCGTCGTTTCCTCTTCAACTTATCATAACACTTTGGTTTGGTATTGCCATCGACTGATACTTTAGCAAAAGGCGCTATAGAAGTTCTGAATTTGAGTCATTGGAATTATTATGTTTCTCATCCGATTTCTTTTTCTAAATCGCATTTTAATTTCATCTGATCAAAATAATATTTCAGATGTCGTTGAGAAGGATGCTTCTTTTCGCGATGCAATCCTTGACTCCATCGAACACTGGCACGAAAGAACTTGCATCAAGTTCGTTCGTTATGAAAACTCTCCAATCATCCGATCCGACCTTGAAAGACGTGGAAGATTTGTGGAGTTTGTGCGAGGAACAGGGTAGGTGGAATCAAGGAGGTCTGAATATAGGAGTCCTTGGTGGAACCGATGACCTTGCGTGAGATAATAATAAATATATTGGTTGTGGAATTAGGATATGGAATAGAGTAGGCTTTAAAATGGGTTGACTGTGGTTCATCGAAGAGGAGGGTGTGAGTAGCGTATAGCCTACGGTGGAAACTTGATAGTCTAGTGGGTGGTTAAATGTTCAGACATATGGTGCATGGCTTAGTCTGATGAGTGGGTGGATGAAGGGTGATTGGATGGGTGAAGGGGTGTTGGGGTGGGTGATTGGATGGGTGATTGGGTGGGTGATGGGTAGGGATGTTTACATTGGGTTTATGAGTGGGTGATGTTTTGGGGCTTGGAATGCGTCATTGATCTCTATTGTAGTCTACACAACAAATACAATATACTTAGAGTCTCAGACCGCTTGCCATAAGTTGACTATAATAATTATAAGTCGACTCTACTGCTTTGCCCTTCCAAATGAAAACCCTGAAACCCAGAGAGAAAGACGTTTTTTAATGAGTGCCGAGAGTCTTAGATTCATTAGCGTTTGGTTCATATGCATGCTCTCTTGAGAAATCACCGCGTAAGACAGACAGAGGAATGTTGATGAATGTTCACCTTATGCTCATTAGCAGCTGCTGTCAGTTCCAAATGCCTGCAGCGCTTGGAACGAAAGCCAATTATGCTGCAGCAGCTCGACAGGTGTGACACGTGTTACCTGTCTGAGAAGGCAGCCCATAAAAACACAGCGCTGCAGGTAGAGAGTCGGCGGAATCAGGTGATGTGAGAACACAACTGCAGCACAGGTGGAATAATTAGGATCCAGGTATCTGGAATGCTAGTCAGGAATTTTTCTGTCTGTCTGTAGTTGTTGCGTAAGGTGAACTAATGATGCAAATTCTCTACTTTGAACGTCTGAAGAAAATGCTTTGTTCTATCATAGCTGCTCAATTGTATATATGTTTGCTCTCCTTTACCTCTCGGTACTTTTGTGATCTTATCGGAATTCTTAGATTCTATCTATGGATCAATTGTTCCTTTGTAGTCTACGGTATACATTCAGTTTCAAGTCCCATGCAAAGTTTAATTTTTAGCACCTGCATAGAATGCTTGTGAACCTCTTCTTTCAACTGACTTTTGGGCCTCAGGAATTTATTTTCAAGGACGAAAAGTCACCAGAAATATTTTTCGTTGATTAAAAGTCTCAGAATTATCTATTGAACCAAAAGTCTCGGGAGTTATATCCAATGAAGGAATGAATGAGTGAATGAATGAATGAATGAATGTCTCAAATCAATAAAGACTCAGAGAAATAACTTCCAAGGAATAAAATGTCTGACGTACAATATTTTCCAAGCATTATATTTGATTGCTTTTGGAATAATTTAATTATCGTCAAAAAACACAACAACAGTGTTTCCGGAATAATGACATAGAAGGTCATGTCGTCATTTCCGGTGATGATCAACGTTGTTCTAATTAACAAAGAGATAAAACTAATTACCATTGACTATTAATCTCGTCACCTCGTGACCCACTTTCTAAACCCTTGACCTCGTTATTTTATGTCATCCGGATTTGAGATAAGGCGACTCTAACTCTTCTTCCATTCTCAATGACTAATTGGACGATTGTTAATTGGTTAATTACAGGAGATGGTTAATGAGCTAAGACCGGAAATTTAATTGGTTGCCAGTTGATGCACCTCTCGATGGACCCCTTCCTGTCTGTCTGTCTCTGTCTGTCTCTGTCTCTGTCTCTGTCTGCCTCTCTCTGTCTGTCTCTGTCTGTCTGTCTGTCTCCCTCTCTCTCTCTCTTTCTCCCTCTCTGAGAGAGAGAGGATAGAGAGAGAGAGACAGAGAGTGAGACAGACAGACAGATAGAGAAAGAGACAGAGACAGACAGAGAGTGAGAGACATACAGACATACAGACATACAGACAGACAGAGACAGAGACATGATCTTAGTACACTCAGTTGATCTGATTCTCGACCATGACCTTCCCTGACCTTTCTATCCTCCTCTCCTTCGTAGAATAATATTATTGCCATTTGTATAATTAATTTAACGCCATTCTAATTCGATGATTGAAGATTGGTTTCAAATAAAACATAAAATCACCGGTACATTCACTCATTCGCTCATTCATTCATTCATTCATTCATTCATTCATTCATTCATCCATCCATCCATTCATTCATTGCCTAAGCAGTTGATTGTTATACACTCACTCAATTCTTAACTGAGATGACGCAACCACTAATTAATTATAGTTGCCCCTCTTTCTATCTGTCTGTCTGTATGTCTGTCTGCCTGTCTATATCTGTCTGTCTGTCTGCGTCTGTCTCTCTTTATGTGTGTGTATCTATTCATTTATTTATACAGTTGCACTGCTGACACACACACGCATATAATAAATATATGTATATATATATATATACATACACACTGTGCCCCATAAAAAAACACACCAAAAAACTTTTCAAAAATCTGAGCTATAAAACTAAGCCAATTGTAATAAAAGTTTGTACGTTGTTTCTCAAATAATTTGCCACAAAATATTTTACATTTTACTTACTCACAGAAGTGGTTGCTGTTGGAGGCAGTGACGCAGACTAGACGTGTTTGGAAACATTTAAACAGAGATTAGTAACTTATAGGACAGCGCCCCAGCACATCGCGCAAAGAACACCATGGCGTTGCTGCGATGTGAAACACCAAGCTTCATTGGACCGGAACTCTGGCCAGCAAACTCACCAGACCTCAATCCCGTTGACTACAGAATTTGGGGTTTAATACAGGAACGCGTCTACCAGACAGCAATACGGGACATCAACGAGTTGAAGGAGCGCCTCATCGTTGTGTGGGCACAGTTGAAGCAGAGTGTCATTGACAAAGCTATTGAACAGTGGCGGCCAAGGCTGAGAGCCTGCGTTCAAGCGAAGGGACATCACTTCGAACATGCATACATGTATTCTTAAATGAAACATTACTTTTTCTTATTTAACATTAGACTTACATGCGTTTCATGACAAAGTTTTCGGTGTTTTTTTTAAGGGGCACAGTGTATATATGTGTATGTCTGTCGTTGAAGGTGTCATTCGTCTGTGGGTCGGAGGGCAGAGACTGGTTCCCAGAACGTCAGCATCGCATACGATTGCGCCTTCGTGAGTAGGCCTATACATGCATATACATTGTATATATATATATATATATATGTGTGTATATATATATATTATATGCGCTTACGACTGCGCTTTCGTGAGTAGTCAACCAATGAAATTATAATTACAATTCACCATGCACCCAATGAAAACGGATATATCACGGTTTTTCAGTGCAATTACTTAGCATATATTAGCATAAATTAGCATAACAATTATAGTGCTCGACATCGAAACATTGCTTCTCATCAGTGCAATCGGTTGGTCAGAGAGTGGGGGAGCAACTCCCCAATTGGGGGAGGGGGCATGGATGGATCGATGAATGGATGGGTGGGTGGTTGGTCTGGTGGATGGATGAGTGGGTGCGTGGGTAGACATTAGCGTAGCCGTAAATTTTATTGGTGGGATTCCGGTTGGCGGGTTCCCAAAATACACAGAAGAAACACAGAATTAGCTAATTCGGAAATGATATATTTTGGATTGAAATAAAGTAAATACGTTCACACAGTATATGAGAATTATAGAAAAGTAGTTGAAGGTTAGATGTTGGTTTATGTGGAGTATGGTGTAGTTTAATGAAGACTTTATTATGGGTCATAAGAAAGGCAATTGGGGGAGGGGTTGAACCCCAAATCCCCCGAAATTCTCACCCTACGTGCAATTGGGTGACCCCTAACAGATAAACACCATGATAGTTACGCCCCAATGTGTAGCTAATGCCTTCCTGAAGCACGGAGTAAAGTCGCTCCTACTTACTTTCACCTGCTGTATATAATTTATAATTTTAGTCATCTGTTGTCATCTGTTTGTCATCTGTTTGTCATCTGTTGTCATCTGTTTGACATCTGTTTGTCATCTGTTTGTCATCTGTTTGACATCTGTTTGTCATCTG